>PVKA01014523.1:0-10257 GCA_004027165.1 Ctenomys sociabilis
AAGGAAAACCCAGGATGAGGGGATGGAGAAGGAAGGAAGGAAGGAAGGAAGGAAGGAAGGAAGGAAGGAAGGAAGGAAGGAAGGAAGGAAGGAAGGAAGGGAAGGAGGGAGGGAGGGAAAAAATAGGTATGTATATACACAAGATAACTTGCATAATTGTACTGTTGATTTCTACTGTCCTACTGAAAGGTACAGTTAATGCCTAATTTTTTGCTTTTTATTTTTTGATTTTTTTCTTTATTGACCAATTTTGCATGTTTATATGAGGTAACTTGCACAACTAATTTAAAGACAAAAATATGCAATGTAGCAACCATTGTTGATTTCCTATCATTTTGTTTAGTGAAATTCTGTATCCTTTCCAATAAATCATTTTTAACTATTTTTTATTCTCTTTAAAAAATAAAAATAGGCCGGCAATAAAGCTCAGCAGATTAAAGTACCTGCAAGCAGATGCAAGGGCTGGGGTTTGATCCCTGGCCCTGCCATGCCGGCCCTGCCCCTGAGGCACACTGAGAAGGCAACTGAGACTGGGCGTGGTTTGGACATGTCTGTAATCGCAGCACTTAGGAGTCTGTCAACAGGCATAGCATTATGAGCCCAATCTACTAGGAAGACCCTGAACTCCCTGTAGAACTTCCCCTAAAATACAAAAATAAATAAATTAATTAATTAATTAAAATTAAAATTAAAAAATAAAAATAATACGGAAAGAAAAGAATGATCAGTAATGTATAGGAATTCCCATGTCAGGACTGAATTTGCCTATACCTTCCCATATACTGCCCAGGGTTTGCGACACAGTCTTTCTCCTTCATCCTATTGCTGCTAAGCAAGACAGGAACCCTTAAGTGAAGCATACCATCAGAGAGTCTGCCCCTCTGTTTCTGGTCAGAATCCTTAGCACACCATCTGTCATCTTTAAGACCTTGAACAGAGTACCCCAGTTTTTTGTCTACCATTTTAACATTTGCACATGAGCCATACAGCATTGAATAGAACATGTCCCAAAATGTGTCTTCCATCTTCTTGAGCAATGTCCTTAACTTAGCATGCTGGAAATGTACACCCATCTTAAAACAAACTTGCTCAGGATGCCCACCTCTAAAGTGCTTTTCTCTATGAATATGTATGCACAGGTTCTCTGAGTAAAATCTCCATGCTTCCTTTGATGGGAAAGCATCTCCCTTTCACAAAAGACCCCCCAGGCTTCCTTCCTTGCTGCAGGTAAGGGAGCTCTCTCTCTTTTTCACCCTCTGGTATGTGCACTGGCTGTCCATTCACAAGAAGGTAACCCACTGTGTTGGTTTACACTATCTTATATGTCTCTGAGTTTCCAGGATCATATGCAACACATATTTTTATTTGGGGGGCTGCTAGTCCCAGGAATTGTGCTAGACATTGGAGACAGAATGATAATAAATACTATTGCAACCTTGTAGACAACCACAGTCTAGGAGTGTTAGAGATGTACAAGAAGTTCATTATAAACAGAAGCAATATTATAATATACTGTTTATGAAGGTAGAATTGAAATAGGAGTAAGGGAACAATTCCACATGAGGATTTGTAAGAGATTTCTTACAAGAGCCCACCAGGTAAGGACAGGAAGTACATTCAACACTAAGGGAAGAACCTGCGCAATTGCAAAGAGAAGACCCAATAGGGAAGCTTTTTCTGGATAAAAGTTCTGAATAGTACTCTGCATGCCATGCTAAGGAGTTGAGTTTCTCTGATGTACAATGAATGTAAGTAGGGAAAATATATCATAACTACTTTCTTATTGCTGGAACAAAATACCCAACACCCACTACATAAGGACAGAAGGCTTCCTTGTAGCTTCCAGTTTGTAGAAGCTTCAGTCCAGGGCCAGCTGGCTACAAGACAGGGCAGCATGGAAGAGGTATAGAGCAGGAGAGAAAGAGCTCCTGACATGGCCACGAGAAGCAGAGAAAGACCAGAGGAGGACGAAGGGACATGTGCCCAGTGATCCACCTTTTCTTCCCAGGTTTTACCACCCAGTTTCACATTTAGCTACAAACTCATCAGGGGACTCATCCATTGCTGAGCTCACACACCCATAATCCAGTCACCTCCTGTTGTAGTTAGGGTCTACAAAGGAATAGATTTAATATAAGACACATAATTTATAGGATTATTTTATAACATTCACTCTAAGAGTCAAATGCAGAAGAGTGCAGATCTGTCTACATGCTACAGAGAATCTAACTGAGAGCCTGGATCAAACAGGAATATTCTGCACAAGTCCAGCTCAATACCTAGAGCCCATGGCAATGGCCTCCATGAGTCCAGCTGGAGGTCTAGAGCCCATGACAGTTTCTCAATACACTGGGAAAGTCCAAATGTAGAAGTAGGGGAAGCTAGAAACTGCACCAGAAGAATGAAGGATCTGTGCCAGCAAGATGAGGGGTCTACACTAGAGCCAGGAAGCAATGGGTGTAGTAAGGACCAGAGCTTCCCTGAAAAGAACTGCAGCCATACTCAGCAACCTGAGTTCCACTGATGATGAGCACAGTTGAGTTCATATTAGAAAAACCAGTGTGACAAGCTTCTACAGGAGAATCAACACCATCTTCCCCTCCAGTTCTGCTTTTATACTGTTGGCAACAATCCTCAGGTGGGTCTTCCACACCCGAAATCACACTGGTAGTTCAGCTGGGTGTTACAAGTGGATCATTAGTTAAGCCACCACACCTCCCAAAAGCCCCTCCTGTGAGCGCATGAAGCTTTGTGTAACATCTTTGTTACACAAACCGTAACAAAGACGACGTTGGGAATCCACATATGTTTCTGTCTGTGCCTTCTGTTCCAGCACATAGACAGGCTGAGCCCTCTCATGGCATGTTTGTTAATGTAAAATATGCACCAGCAATTTGGCTCCACACAGCTGGACATAAGTCTGCTTTTCTAGCTGGCGGGACCAAAGGGGCAGTAAGCTGCATTTGCAGATAAAACAGAATTAATGGAAGGAAAAAAAAGAAGTTAAAACAGATTTATTTTCAGTTTGAGTATTTTAAGAGAATCCAATGGAATAAGACTCACTGACACTGGAACTGTTGGAGAGAGGATGGAATCTATTGAGCTTGTCTACATGCGAGACGTCTGAAGCAAACCTCAAGGGCTGGTCTTTCATGAAGGGAGACACAGAAACCTGAACTCTTCCACTCTGTCTGATTACTTCTTCAATAACTTGCTCTTTTTATAGTTGGAAAACTGTCTAGTTGGGAATATAGTCTCTTTTTTCCCCCATGATTTTATTGAGAAATAAATAGCAATGAGACAGTTTCAAATCAAATTAATATGACAATTTCAATAATTAATACATTGCATATTTGTTGTACAAGATGCAGACATGATATTTTATTTACAAACACTATTAGAATAGATCTCTCTATTCACTAAATTAAGAGAATGGAGCTGTATATCTATCTTATATTTTGAATGTACAGTTACAAAATGGTCATTCATTTGTATCCCCTTTTTTGATTAGTTTTCTCAATAAAATATAATGCATGTATGAATTCAGCAAGATATTCCCAAATAGTCCAGTAGTCCATAATAGTATTGGGTTTTCCGTATGTCTGGCAATGTCAGAAGTTGTTGACTTGAGTCTTTCACAGCTCAGCATAACAATATGGCTTTACTTCTTATACTTCAGTTTTATACTTTTCTTTTGGATGGTTAAGACCACGATAAAGCAAGATCTGGGTAACAAGAATTATAGCTTCTGTATCTGATTAAGGTCAGTCAAATCCCCTCAAGATTTATCCTGAGACCTCTGTATCACAATTTGTAGATCCTTTGTCTGTGTCAGCATTGTGGATGAGTCATGGTCATTGCTTAACCAACTTGCTTTCTGTGAAAGCCTGACAGAAAGTTTTCTCTTCATGTGACTCTCCTTAGGCACAGTCTACATCATTGATCACTTTCCTCTTTGGTCCTGTAATCTCCTTGATCAGAAAACTTGAGACACCACTGAGTTTCATGATGTTACAATACAGGTCTGAGTCATCACTGACCTTGAAAGGCTGGGGCCAAAATGTTGGATATCCTTTCAGCCCTCCTTTTTCTGTAATTTTTGGTCTGCAAACTAAGGTTGTTAACCCTCCAGAAGAGAAGATTATTGTTATTACCGTACACTTTAGGCTGTTGAACTTAATCTCACTATCTGTCTGGATATCAAACGTCTTAGGCTTAATATGGAACAGGTATTTTTCATCAAGTATTGATATCTTAAACTTTAAGCCCCTACAAAATACAACATAAAAAATTAAAATATATTTAAAAAATAGGAATAAACAATTATATATGTTTACATATAAGTTTAGAAATCTAACCATATATAGCATTGTAGCAGGACAGTTCCACAATACTCCTTTTCCTGTCACCTGCCTTCATTTATCACCCCCACCTCCTTTTTAAACAGACATCAACCCGAGAGACAGTTCTGCAGCAACCTGCATGTCATGACAAGCAGCACATATTCAGAAGACCAGAATGACAGGCACTCCAAGCATGAACCTACTACTGCAAATTGCCATCTTCAGTGCAGTTGTTTAATTCACACGTGTCAGCATATATAGTTAGTCAGGGTGAGAATCCTTCCAATTAACTGCTAGATTGGAAAATCTTCTGAAGATTCTCAGGATCATTGCCTTGCCCATCTTGTACATATAATTGTATGGCTTTGCCTCTGTCATGTTTCCTAGCTCTTCTCTGGGAATGGAGTCTCTTCTACCCATCAAGTACTAGAACTACATAACTAAAATAGCATTGTAAAACACAGACAGATATCTGCACCTATGCATATTAATGACATGCTAGCATTTCGCTGTGGCTCAGACATGGTAACGAACGAGCTTCCCCTCTCTGCCAAGTGCACAGTGGCACAATGAAGGCGATGGGTGTGCAAAATCACACCATAGAATAAGTTCATTCCATTAACCAATAAGACTGAGCAAAGGGCTGGCCAGATAGCTCAGTGGACTACCATATTTCCCCCAAACAGCCCAAAAGTAACAGCCTCCTATGTTATTGCGGCCTACACCTTGAACTACCTCCGTAACCTGAATTATTTACCAGTGTATCCTCCTGCAGACGAGGACACGGAGGCTGCACTAGACATGAGGTTTTCATCATCACGTAGGAGGTAGCACTGCTGTGACTCCAGAGACTGCGTGGGGTGGAGCCATCTGGGCCCACATTCCCGGGGCTGACAGTCTCTGCCACAGGTGCACATGGATCTGCCCCAGAAGCCATCGAGCCTGACCGGAGCCCTGGAGCTCCTCACTCCAACAGGGTACCCCAACTACACAGTCTTCCCCAACTGACACTACTGGAGCAAACTCAGCTCCAAAACTGCACCACTTGCGAAGAGCACTTCCGGCCGCTCTGTCTGCATCCATTTACTCCTTGGGCCTAACTGGAATATTAGTCTCTGTTGTGTCCAACCAGATATGTGACATTTCTCCTGATAGTCCATGTCCCCTGTGCACATCTTGGTAAGTAGTCGCTCTACGAACTGCGCCGAGATGCCCTAATGTGAGCACGCCCTCTCTGCACTGCCTGTGCCACACCCACGTAGACATCCTGCTTTTTGCTATTACCTTCAAGCGCTTATGCCAAAGTCCTTGTCAGAGAGCCGTTCATCGGCAAGATCAGAGAGTGGGGCTCCAACGCAAATGAAGAGCCGCTTCACTCAAAAAGTCTGCGCTTAAAAAGAACAGCTGTGCTCAGTGATGTGCTTAGTCACATCACTAACTCATCTTGCTGATGCGGTCATTAGTCAGTTACAGTGCAGACTACGAGCATGAACCAGCTGCTGGCCAAGGGCCACACTTGGCGCAGCACAGGTTCACACCCTTTTTGAGTTGTTCATCTACACAGTTCGAAGGACTTCTGTGACTACGTCAGGGTCTACAGTTGTTCTGGAGAAGCTGTCTGACAACTTTATCTGTTTTTTCAACACAGTGTTGTTTGTTTGGATTGTCTTTCTTCTAGGTTGAGATTCAGATTTGTTTTGAGTTCCCTGCCCCCTTGGAATTACAATCTGCATATAGAAAAACACTCTGTTCCAATTTAACTAATATATGCATCTATAACCAATAACCCAATCAAAATATAAAATAGTTTTTCCTTTCCAGAACTTTTCTTGTGCCACTTAAAATAAATTCAAATTTTCTCCCATATGATCAATGATTGCTGTCACTATAGATTCATTTTGCATATTATGTAATCCCTGTAAGTGGAAAAAGAGAATCATAAACTTGTATATGGCTTCTTTGATTCATTGCACTTTGTAAACAGTTTTGATTTCTTTCTTTTCTTTTTGCTTTCTTTCTTTTTCAGAATCTTATAAAAGTTATGGACAAGTGCTGAAATTTACCTTCATAAAGCTGACAGATATTACTTTTTATGAATCACTTTTATTGTGTTCCATTCTCCCTATTACTTCTTGTATTATCCTTTTCCCTCTCTGTCCCCCTGATTTTCTTCTCGAGAAGCAACTCACAAACCATTTACTCATGAACCTCCCTGGAAGACCATTTATGCCCATGGTATTCCTCAGACTTTTGCCCATTGCTTATGGAACAAATTTAAAGACTTTACTTTGTCATCCAAATCTTGCCACTAATTGGCCAAACCCACCTGATTTTATTTACATGCTTCAACTGAACATTTATATTCTCTGATGTGCTCTTAGTTGAAAAGACTTTGGAAACAATAATGGATTCACAGACATGAATTTGGTGGGGGACAAGTTATCCTCTATTCTTTATTATTTTCTGCATGACCTTCACACAAGTAAACTCTTGACTAACAGACATGTGGCTTCTGACTGCATAATGAGCTCTCTGTTAATGATGATGTTTCCTTTTCATTTTGGACACCAAAAATTTGAAAGTCATGTTAAAACCTAGACTGTATCTATTTACTTTTTCTCTTCAAAATATATATACAGTATTTTAAGAAAGGGTCTACAGGGCATTCAGGGTCTCACTACTAGGTCAGACTTGTAGTGATCCACCTGTTTACAGCCTCCCAAAAGCTGGGATTACAGGCATGTGCCAACATGCCCAGTTTTAGTTGCTGTCTCAGTGTACCCCATGGCGTGGGGCTGGTACAGCAGGCCCCAGAGATCGAACCCCCTGTACCTGCCTGCAGGTGCTTTAATCCACTTAGACATTTGGCCATCCCTTATAATCTGTATATTTTAATCACTCAGTTATTTGTTTATTTCTTAATTTTATGACTCTCTTTACTACTCTCTCTGTCCTATAAAAAAACACGTATTTCTTATAGAATGATGTCGCAAAGGGAGATATCAGACTCTAATCTGAATAAACATTCTTTAAAGTCTCAAATCTGTAACTTTCTGATTTTTTAACCCATATTATTCTCTCATTCCTAGCAATACAATACCAAAACATATGTTACTCTCTGTGGTCCAGCACTGGTGAAGCTAGAAGGAGGACAGGGGCTGCTCTCTGTCTTGCTGGGGTCAAGGGATCTTTTCTTGGCACTCTTATTTGTAGTGGTTACTCGAGAAGGTTAATGGTAGAATTATTCCTAAATTTTCCCAGGCTGGAATAAGAAGACTCCAAGGCTAGACTCAAGTCCCCTGGAACTGGTCCTAGAGTTGGTTCTCCTGAAGTACATGACAGGGTAAAGAATGGTGGGATGACAAAAACCAAGGGTTTGTTGGGAAGAAAACTGGAGGGGATTGGTACAGGCCTAGTCAGTGGTATGTTCTGGAATTGCGGTCTCTCCCTCCCAGGGTCTCTATAGCATTTGCACCATTCATAATTCCCCTGATACACCACTGTAGTATGGTTTTCTGTGAAGTTCTCCAATGACACGTACCCACTCAGTGGCCCAATTTATAACCTGAACATTTCAGTGGCTGGGTACAGTAGACACTCAATAAGTACATGTTTCTTTAAAGTGATTATTTTCAGCTGCCTAAGTATGAAAACTGTGCCTCTCTGGGTTTCTGTCCATAGCAGATGTGATAGTGTGGCTCCGTGTTTTGATTTTGGGCCTGCCCCCTACGACTTCCCACCCATTGCCCTATACGTATAAAGATGCTGCCATTAACCTAAGTCCAATAAGTTCTAAACTTTGATTTTTCTATACCGAGAATGAATCCCTCTTTCATTAACTCGCACCTGTTTTCTCTTCTACCCAGTTTATAGAGCCATTTGTTGGAGCTAGGTGTAAACTGAGGTCAAAGGACAAAGCTGTTCTCTGTGGAAAGGTGACTGGCTCACACCTGGATCAGGCTGATGGCCCAGGCCTCGTTAGTACTGTTTCCTCACCCTGGAGAAATGCCAGCCAGACCTCCATGACAGCAGAAACAGCAGGCGCTCTGTGCCCTGCAGGGGCCAAGCCCAGCGCAGAGGAGCCAGGGCACATCTGGTAGGATGCTGCACTGTAGGGTGGCTGTGAAATATTTGGTGTCAGAAAAAGAAATCCCCAACCTCCCCAGCTCAGGAGATCCAGCACTCAGAGAAAGATGTCTTCTTCTTCATATTCAAAGCTTCTTTCTTTCCCCCCTTCCACTCTGGTAGCGACAGTAAAACTTCAAATAATCCCAGCGGTTCTTTTCCTCCCACACAGCATGAGCACAATCTGAGTATAAGAAGACTGTTGTTCCCAGGATCCAATGAAATATTTTATTTATTTCAATTAGAAATCATCCTAATCAAGTCTTCTAGAAAGGTGTACCCTGGAATGCACAAATACTACTTTCTTGCCTAATATGGGAAAAAAAGATACAGTGTCACTTGGAAGACAGGCCAGACAAATAAAAAATTCCAGGATAAATACCTGAGAAGCAAATCTCACCAAATTTCCAGCAACTGCTCTGACCAAAAGTCCGACCTACCCCATGTTAAGGATATTGAAACATGTCATGCACTGATGTCCGACCAGTTGGCAGGGAGGAAAAAATCATTATGTAGTCTCCAAGAGCAGAAAAATCCTCTGGATCCCTGCCCACAAGGGTCATTTCTGGGAATGCTTTAGTAGGCTCTGGATCATAAAATTCATTTAAGGGTTTAAGTCTTTTCCACACCTTTTAGCACATCTCTCTGAAGCTTTTTCCCTCAAACTAATACAACTTAACAACCCAAAGCATAAGGTGGAAAATGGTCTCAAAGAGGCCCTGTGAAGCAGAGTGTGGGCAATTTGTTCTCTTATTTTGACTTCTTTGCATTGCAAAAATATTTTGGTTTTGTTTCTGGACAAGAAACACTTAAGGGGCCTATACCAAAAGAAGAAAAGCTCAAATAGAAGGGATTTGGGTCAAGGAGAATCCTTACTAGTAATTAATGTGTAGCAGCTTTGACAAACAAGGTGCTTTCTCTTTTAGAGGTAAAACTAAGCAGTGTAAGTACTGGTATCCCAGTTCGTAAGGACCAGAAATAGAATTGTTTAGGTTCTTACACAATGGCATCAAACAAGCCACTTAGGCTTTCTGAATCTGTTTCCTCATGCAAACTTTGGGAAGTACAATAGCTTTTCCATGTAATACCTAGAGGCAGATATGCTATGTTCTATGCTCAGCACCGTGCTTAATAAATGTTTATAATCAAAAATATTAATCATTATGATTATTAAAGATGCTAGGCTTCCTCATTTGACAATAAGTTTCAGGGCTTGACAAGAAACAACATGGCCACCTTAAACCTCTTAAATGCAGAGATAGGTCTTAAAAAATGATTCATTCTTAATAAAAAAGGGATTCTGACTCTCCTTCTCTCTCTCTCTCTCTCTCTCTCTTTCGTCTGCTTTACAAATAGGCACTAAGCAAGAGAATGGTGATGGCAGGTAAGACAAGGATAGGCTAATTGGAGCTGGCATTTCTGATCTCTCATTTCTTCAAGGCTAATTATTTTCTAGCTAAGTCTTATTGGGGGGAACACAGTATTTTCATTATATTTTTCTAGATTGAGACACACAAATGCCTATCTCAGTGTTGCAACTGCCAACAATACTCTGCTTTGCAGCATGCTGTGCAGGTTTACATCCTGGGAGCAACAGGGTAGGCCATGGGCTAGGTAGGCAGTAGGCCAGACCATCGAGGTGTGTGTGAGAGTACACCGTAATTCTTGTCATGACAAAATTGCTTACGACACAATTTCCACAAAGTAATCCTATTGATGATGGACACATAACTGGGCTTGGGGAAGAATCCTGGCCTCTTTTTGATTATGATGCCCATCTTTCCTAACA
>PVKA01014523.1:10357-52302 GCA_004027165.1 Ctenomys sociabilis
TTTTTTTTTTTTTTTTTTTTTTTTTTTTTTTTTTTTTTTTTTCTTTTTTTTTTTTTGTTTTTTTTTTTTTTTTTTTTTTTTTTTTTTTTTTTTTTTTTTTTTTTTTTTTTGTCTTTTTGAGACAGGTTCTCACTATGCAGTTCAGGCTGGCCTTAAGCTCACTTTGTAGCTCAGGCTGGTCTCGAACTCACAACAATCCTGCTGCCTCAGCCTCCCGAGTGCTGGGATCACAGGCCTGCACCACCACGCCCAGCATTTTTTTTCTTTTTTAACATACTTCTTCTAAATGTCATATTGTATGGTGTGGTGACTTATTCATTTAATTATCCAGTAACCCTTTATGATAGGGACTGTTTATAGTCCCATACCCAGAAAAATAAGGTTCCAAACATTAGTTTTGTTACACAAACTCACAGAGATAATAAGGTGTAGATCTTCTATTTAGATGTTGACAGTCTGGCTCCAGACTCCGTGATCATGCTATCCTCATATCCTCACTTTGTCCCATTACATAGGAAATAAGCATTGCAAATGTTCATAATTCATTCCACAAATATGTATGAAGGCCTACCACAATAAGGTATGAAGTCTTTGCCCACAAAGACCTAGTGTCTAGTACATAAAGTGGGTTCATATTTAAGTGACTTTAAATGCTGGGTGACTGGGGCTGGAAATAGTGGTGTATGGTTCAGGAAAGAAGAAAGGATTTCCTCTATCTGGAATGGGAAAAATTTGCATAGAAGAGACAGGATTTGAGCTCCTGTCTAAAGGGGTGGCAGGAGTTAAATCTAGAGAGATGGCATGAAAGGGCATTTAGGGCATTTTAAGTGCTGATGCTTCAATAAAGACTGATTAAAAATACCAGCGCTTGAGATTTCACTACATTCTTCTAGGATGTTTACAGTTAAAAAGTCCAATAATATTACTGGTAAGACTACAGTCTGATTGGTTCCCTCATACATTACTGGTAAGAATGTCAACTGTATGCACAATTTGTAGAGACAATGCGGCAGTATCTATGAACAAATACTGACCCTGGGACTCAGAAATAAAGCTATCTCCATCCATATTTCTACTAGGTAATGAAAACAAACATGATATCAATATATTCAGCAACATTAATGAATTTCAAAAACACATGTCTGGTAAGCAGGAAAAGTCAACCCTGAATGACTTCACATTGTGTGAATCCATTTACATTTAATTCTATAAGAAGCAAAATTATATGACAGATACCAGACCAGTGGCTGTCTGAGGACAGGTATCAGGAGAGTTAGGGAACTAGAGAGAGCACTGGAAACTTCTTTCTTCTTCTTTTTCTTTTTGAAACAGGGTCTTTCAATGCAGTTCACGGTGGCTTGGAACTCACTAGTTAGCACAGTAAGGCCTCAAAGTCAGTGTTCTCCTGCCCCAGCCTCCTGAGTGGTGGAGTTACAGGCATGCATCACCACTTTCTAGCTGACAAGAAAGCTTTTTGAGGACAAGGAACTGTGGCAAATCTTTTTCATGAGGATGGCTACATGACTGTGTAACTGTATGTTTAAGTGGTTGAACTTTTATCATATACAAATTAGGCCTCAGGTAACTGATACAACACAAACTGACTAAATGAGAGCTGAAAAGTTTGAATGTCCATACCTTTTAAAAAGATCTTCAGAACTGGTCAAGCACTGGCCGTGACCCATCCACATGGATGACACAGACAAAGGATCTACAGAATAAGGTACAGGACTACAAGATAAACCCTGAGGGGACTTCACTCACCTCATAAGAAACAAAAAGTACATGTGTTGGTATATAGGTCTTGCTCTATCTAGGTCTTAACCATCCAGCAGAAAAAGTATAAAAATGAAGTATATACCGCAGGGCCATAATAGTAAGTTGAGCTATAAATGGATATGGTTGACAACTTCTTCGGATAACTCACTATTGTTGTGTAATGCTGAACTATGTTGGATTGTGTCATTGAGTTCAGGCACCTAAATTATTTGAATGACAATGGAGTGCCCATCTTTGACAGGTGTGGATAAAGGAAGGGGTATAGAAATTAAGAATCATGATGTGTGTGTATGGACAGTACAGTTGGGATAGATAACGCCGTGCTTCTACATAATTCTATGAGAGGCAAGATTTGCACTAATGGTGGTTGGACAGGATATTATGTCAGCTTCTAGTACTATGGATAACCATTATGAAAATAACAAGGTAGAAAGTATTAATTATTGAATCTTTAATGTAATTCAGGTATAAAAAATAAGATACGCAAACAGCTATACTCTTAATTTACTGATAAGAGACATTTGCTATAATAATTTCTGTAAGTATAATATCATGTATGCACCTTCTATGATACTAAAACATTATGAAAACAGTTTGCAGTGTATTAATTTGTCAGATCCATCTTGTCAAGGTATCTTAAAACTGTCTCATTAATATTTGTACTTCAATAAAACAAAAATTAAAAAAATGAGAATGATTGTTTTTCTTCCCTCCAGTTACATACTGAAATGCTAAGGTTTTGGATCTAGTGAGTTAAATAAAATATGCTGCTAAAATTAAAAAAAAAAAAAAAAACAGATCTTCAGGAATTTCTAATGCACAGCTTGGGGAAGAATTGCTTTCCTAAACAAAAGGAAAATCATAAGCAAGTGCATATGTAAGTATGTTTTATCTTATAAATACATAAAAGTATTTTAAAAGGATAAAGCTGAGCATTATCAGTGGGAAAATGTGGCTCCACACAGGTTATAAAGAAAGCAGTTCCATCCAGAAATGATTGGAAGAAATCAGGGGTGTTCCACTATCCATTAAAGATGTGATTTGTTCTATGAAAACTTAGAGAAAATATTCTTAAGATTTAGAAATATAAATAGTACTAGCATCCTTGTGTCTGAGAATAATATTTCTGTTATGGATAACAATTATTCATTTGTACTTGGTTCTATGTGGGCCAAGGAAGACAGGCAGAGAACTGATGCCTCATGGTGTAATCTTATGTAACTTTTCTGTTTTAACCTCAGTTAACTTAAGCTTCCTGACATGTAGCATCAAGTGAAAGATCAAAGGATTCCTCAGGCTCCTCCTGGGCCCTGCCCATTCTTCATAGGTAAAGGAATTAAACATAAGAAGCACCATATTGAAAATACTGACTAGACCTGGTCCTGGAAATCACTGAAAATCCATGTGCAATATTCCTTCCTCTCATTTCTCCAAAAGCCACCTGGTTCCTGTCGTGGCATCTACTTGCTGTTTCTTATTCTACAAGCTCATTTCTTCAGCTGGCTTGCTGCAAAATGATGGCTCTATCTCCAGGCTTTACAAGACATTTAGCCTAGTTTCACAAATTTGAGAAAGACTATTCCTAACTAAAGATGACCCCTGTTCCTTGGGGTAACAAGCCCCCATGCATTCATATCTTGAATTGGGGTGGGTGGCAAAGGGTGTATAATAATCTACCTCACTCCTTGCTGTGAGAGGCAGGCAGTGGAACCATCTAGTAAGTCAGGATCTCAGATTAGTCATTTACTATTTACATCACAGTATGAATAATAATCCTGCTATCCTTGAGGAGTATCCACTTTTATTATCTTCCCATAATTTCCAGAGGGTGTGTGTGTGTGTGTGTGTGTGTGTGTGTGTATCCAGGCAATGGTAACTATTATTTCTTCTGGAGATTTCAAAAGTACCAAATTTTCCCAAAAATTACATTTGTGCTTCATTTTATTTGTATTACTTTTGCATCTAGTAAGGCAGGGAATATTTTTGTGCATGGCTGGCTGTAACTTTTTTATACTTGTGCATCGAAATGACTATAAGTAACTATTAAAGTGTGATACTTAAAGTATACTACAACCTGAGAATTCTGAAAAATGGAGACAGATGCTTTCAGTAGTATGTACTAAGATAGATACTTCTTCAATCAAAACCCACCACTGAAAGAGCAAATAACAAACCAAAGAAGAAAACCCTACTGGTGAACAGATTGTTCACAAAATCCAACCCATTTGAGCAGTTTCTCTCCCTTTCACTGTATCTATTGTACCTTTTGGATCTTATTTGATTTTTCATTTTCCTACATTAGGGAAACAATACAATGTTTGTACACACAATTCTGGCTTATTGAACTTAGGAGTATAGTCTCTAGTTGCCCCATTTAACTATAAAACCTTGAGTTTATCTTTCTTTATAACTCAGTAGTGTTCCATTGTAGAAAAACACCACATTGCTGAGAGGAGTGGAAATAGAAAAGAAGAAAAGGGGAAAAAAGATACACATGTGTAAAAAAAATAGTAAGATAATTGTACTACTAATTTCTATTCATTAAAAGGTACAGTTAGTATATTGTTTGATTAATTTTGCATTGCTAGGGCCAGCCAGATATCTCAGTGAACTAAAGCACCTGCTTAGGCAGAATGCAGTGGCCAGGGTTCGATGCCCAGCATCCCATGCTGGCCCCACCCCCAGGGCATACTGAGAGGGCAACTAAGACCGGGTGTGGTGGCTCAAACCCCAAATCCCAGCATCCCAGCACTTGGGATGCTGAAAACAGGAGGATCACTACGAGCCCTTTCTACATAGTGAGATCCTGTAGACCCTGTAGCCTTTGTACTGAATACAAAAAAAATTGCATGCCTATACCTGGTAATCTGAGCAAGTACTTTGAAGATAAAAATATGAAATATAATAACCATTGTTAATTTCCTATGATCTTGTTTTGAAATTTTGCATTGTTTTATTGGGGGGCTGTCTCTTTTAAATAAAATGCAACTCATCAGATATATTTTTATATCATGCATTGGATTAGAATTTCAACTTGTAAAGGTCTTGTAAGTACATAGATCAGTATGGTAGGAAACTAGCATTGTGGAAATAAATTTGTCTAAAACTATGAACTCTATTCTGAACAGAGAGATTTTCCGCAATTAATTTCTGGCATATAGATATGAACATGGGTCCAAAAAAGAAAACTGATAAGACAAAGAAAAGATGCATCCTCCTCTCAAGCCTCACTTACTCTATGGTGCATGCGATTTTTTAGCCAAAATGTCAGGACCACACCTTAACTCCACAGGTCCATGTGTAGAACAAATTGCATATATGGCAGTGTTCTGTGGTCATACACATACACATGCTGCCACATGCGTGTATTTGAGATGACCGTGAAATAATACAGGTGGATCCTCCAGAGTGCATGCTTGGCCTCCACTAGACAGCACTCTGTGTTTTCTTTATGCAGCCAGATAACTTGCTCCTGTTCCAGAAAGAGAAGCAAACATGCCACCTCCTGGGCCTATCTGTCAGTCTTTGTCTATCTCTCTCTCCTTCCTCTTTCCCTTCTTTCAGGAGGAGATGAAAAATTATCCCTAGCTTTTCCACACTAAAACCATTGCCTACATCAGAATTTATGCCTTCCCAGGGGGGTTAGATGATGCCACTATGTGAAATACATATCAAATCTTTGAGGCTGTTAGCCCCTCTTTGGGCAATGATGTAGTACTGCCAGTATGGAATATGAAATTACTTATTAAAAACCAACAAGAGAAAACTCCCCAGTGGACAGAAGTAAAAGGCTGACATCTCCTGCATGTATCATCACAACTCTGCAGCTGCTTCCTTCGCCAGTGGCAGAACAGTAAATCTGGAAGGGTTGCTATTCATCTGCAGTATGGTTAGGAGGCAGCCAGAAAAAGAACAGAACAACACCAGGTGAAAAATGAGTTGCTGATCAGCTAAGGTTTTCACCTAGCTCTAGAGGTTACAGCAATATAATCATCCTCTTTTGCTCTGCAAGAGAAACTCAATACTGCCTTAATTACTTTTTCTTGTTAGCCATCATATTCCCAGTGCAACAGAACCTCCAGCAAGTGCATGGACAAAACACTCTCTTCTTAGAGACATAAATTCATATTGACAAAGATGTTGTGCATACTCTGGCCTATAGGCAAGACTATGGGAACTGACAGATATTTTTTAAATAAGTTTCTCTGTCCCAGAACACAAAGTTAAGCCATTACTCTTACAATCAACTCTGAGTATTTTAGATAGCACAAAAGATACAAGTTTTTGAAACATTTCCCCAGAACTTCAGCCAGCAGAAGAGTGATTCATCAGAAAAAGTGGATTGGCTTGATCTCTACGTGAATGACACATTTTCAGCTAGGAAGGAGCCTTCAGACATACCCAAAACCCCACCCCTGGAGTCTCCCTGCAGGGTCACCTCTTCTCCTTATGAATCCACTCCTTATCCCCAGAGCCCCACATATTTTTGCCTTTGTAAGCTCATAACAGTGGCCAGGCTCAACTCTTCTGCACTAGTCCAGTTCAGGAGAATGCTGCTGAACAACAGCAATTCCTAGTTCATCGGTGATGAGGAGAAAAAAAGGAAGTGGTACCAATTTTTTGATGAAACCAACAGAAAGTCACTGGGTCAGTTAAAGGGAAGTGGATAATGCAAATACTCATGTAAAGAAAAAAATAGTACATTTAATATTTCTTTGCTGACGAATGCCATTTTATCTTGTCCATTGATGAAGAGTTAGATAAGCAAAATAAGATAAAAAGTCCCATAATCCCAGTAAACTGGAATAACCACTTTTAATACAAGAATGTATCCATCTATACAATTGTGTATATATGGGTGTGAATACTCATATCTGTATTGAAGTTCTAGTCCAAGCAGCTAGCACGGGGCATTACCATGTAGACATTAATCATACAGGAATGAATGGGGAGTCCAGCATCTCTTTCTACCTTGCCAATAACACTTTATCAGACCAGCGCCCAGTGTGGATGGGATTTGCTTTCTCCAACATAGCTTTCTCTGCTCCAAAACAGCTAGCTCTGTCTCCCACACCTGGAAACTCAATGCCTTTTCCCACAACTCATCATTGCGAAAAGAGTAACAGTAAATAACAAATTCATAAAAAAAAATCAAAAAAGGGAAACATGGGCTTAGGGAACACTTTTCTTCATCAAAAACTATCAATCATATTGTTAAGCACTCATAACACATTTGTATCAAAACTCGTGTGAAACCTGGCACTTTGGAGCCCTGCCCCTCTCACAATCATATGTTTCTGTTCCCTGTCAAACGGCCTTCAGCTTCAGGGGAGTGACATCTGCACCTCCAGATGTTCCTGTTTTATCAGGCCCTTCTCAGCCATTTTGATCAGGACCCATGTATACAAATCATACCATAAATATTCTCGCACTTCATATACTGTATTCAATATGAAAACCCACCAAACTTGCACAGAGCTACATCAAACCTAGGAGATGCAACTTGAGATTTAACACACCATTCATAAGGATGTGCTATTATTCTTAATCCCTCAGTTAATACGAGCCAGCACTACTGTGCAGATTTATTATGGACCATATGCTCTTTAATTATCATTGCCTCCCTAAGTTGCCGCTCTGCACATCTGCAGGTGGGGGGGGGGCTTCCCCTATCCCTGCCTCACGGGACATGATTACCATTTTTCAGAGGCTTTCATAAGAGTCAGTTCCAACAATGGCTTAGAAAAGCGATCAAAGTAAGGTAAAATGGAAGGAGGTCCACTGTTGATAAAGGGTCTCTCATTTTATCTGGTTCATATTAGCTGACTTTTTTTTTAAGTGTAAATTGGTAATGTTTAGCCTCCAAAACTCAGCTGGTACTAACAGAATGGAAGAGACTTCTTCTCTTGAATCAAATCACAAGATCCTCTCAGATCAAGATGTGTGTTATTCATGAGAAATGTTTTGGATCTCACAATGCATGGAGACATAATTCATGAGGACTTGGATAAAGGTCCCAAGATTTATATTACAATTATAAATGAAGTTCTAGTTAATTAAGCTTCTCTCTGCCTCACAAAGGAGCAGTTCTAATGAACTGGCTTTCCCTTTATAGAGGTTTGTCTTTCCTTTAGTGCATTTCTCCAGGACAGGCAATAGGCCCAGAATCAGGACAGATTCTTCCTATAGAACTGATTTAAAAAGAGCAAACAGACCCAGAGACAAAATAGTCTATGATTCAGACGGCAGATATTGGGGAAATCACCTAAAGAATTTCTCTTTTGTGTTATGAAGGGCTCAAGACAAAGGACCCTCAAGGTAACTCTCCTTCCTAAGTTAAATAATTCTTCATTTCATTAGTATTGAATGCAAGAGATTCTCCATCATTTGTGTTTTCACCGTACAGCACTCCAGGGAGGCTGATGGACATTATTCAGTCTTATTCTATCTCAGCATAAACTCAGATTTCAAGATCCAACCATTGGCCAAATATAATAAGAACTGGTTTGAGAAATCAATCTATTACTTTGAAAAGTTTTGTTAATTTCCAAGTTGTTTTTCAAAAACTTTATATAAAAGTAAAGTTTTCAAGAATAAAGCTGTAGGACTTACTAGCACATTTCAAGACTTACTGTAAAATGAAAATAATTAAGACAGGTTTCAGCCCAAGGGTAGATGAATAAACCAAGGAGACAGGCTGAAAAGCCAAGAAATGGACCCCCACAGACACCTTGCCTGATTTATAGCAAAGGTTCCACTATAGCCCAGTGGGAAAGGATAACCTCAATAGATTGGGAAAAAACACCTTGACTTCTGTCCCATCCCACACACAAAATCTAGGTGAGGTGGGTCAGACAGCTAACGGTGAAAAGTACAGCATGGTTTCTGGAAGAAACCATAGAAGGTAACTTTAGCACTTTAAGACAGGCAAACCTTTCTTCAACTGGAAAAAGATAAGTTAACCAGAAGACAAAGATCCTTGCTCTGTATGAAATATCGAAGTTCTACTCTTTGAAAGACATTTAAAAATGAAATGTAAGCAAAAGATGGGAAAAATAATTCCAAAAGATATATAAAATTGATTATCTAATTTATATGAAAAAACGTGGATCAATACGAAAAAAGCAATGCAGTTACTTTTTAAATGGGAAAAAAATCCTCTATCAGACACTTCAACAAAAGAGAAGCATATGGCCAGTAAATACATTGAAAAGACACCCAGCATGCTTTGTCATCTGAGAACACACATTAGAGCTGCAGTGAAATGCCACCATCCCCCACCCAAAGCGGTGAGAAGTAAAAGGCTCTACAACTGCAACTTCTGCTGTTAGGCAAGATGCAGTCTCTCATTTATTCCTGCAAGACTCACAAGCTGCTGAAGAGAAGAGGTGGAGCTTGCATAAACACTTTGGAAAATATGGTCTATTCTACTAGATCTCAAAATATGTCGATCATATCCAACCAGCCCACTTTTGATGCTATGTCCACCAAAATATTTACAGAAACATTCACAACTGCACAATTTTAATAGCTGAAACCTAGAATCAAGTATCAACAGTAGATGAGTAAATAAGTTCCATCATATTCATGCAGTGAAGTAGTTCACTGCAATGAAGAACAAGCTATTGCTCCGCAGCCTGACTTGAACGAATTCTTTCAGAACTGGTGTTGAGCGGTGTACTGGTTGATACCTTGTGTCCACTTGGCCGGATGACTCTGTGGCGCAGTTCCAACATAGTTTCAGAGCAGTTCTGGCTGATGGGGGTCCCACCCTGGAACACAATTGGTTCTGCCCCAGAGTGACACAGCAAAAGAGACCATATAAAGCGGGCTGAGGAAGTGCTGGATCTGGATCTGTCCCTCTCTCTCTTCGTCGGAGGAACTTCTGTCTTTGCATTGGGCTTGGCCTTCATTGTCTGGCTTGCAGCGCAGACTCTTGGCCTCCAGCTTGATCCTTCGCTTGCAGCGCAGACTCGTCAGCATCCATCGTAGACTCTGTCTTCCATCGTAGACCCATTAGCTGACGAACAGAGACTTGCACAGAGCACAGCAGCGAGCTTCAGACCCTGGGACTGAATTCTTCAGTCTGGGGCGTGCAGACGCCTTCTGCACACTCCCTCATCTGACTCCATGGCTATTGTAAGTCAGTCCTGTAATTCCTTACCTTGTGTTAATATCTGGTCCTCATATTATACTTGTTCCTCTAAGTAAAATCCTGACCAATAAAAGCAGAAAAAATCCAACATAAAACACTATACTGTTTATAATTACACTTCTATGGAGTTTTTGTTTGTTTGTTTGTTTGTTTGTTTTGTTTTGTTTTGTTTTGTTTTTTGCAAAACTGGGAATTGAACTCAGGCCCTTGCACTTGCCAGGAAACCATTTATTCCACTGAGCCATCTCCATGGCCCCATCTGTGAAGTTCTGAAACAGTCAATACAAATTATCCTGATGTGGTCATAGTTCAATACATACATGTACTGCATCTTGCCACAGTGCATTTACATGTACAGATTTTATGTGTCAATCACAAATCATTTTTAAACACAGACAAAACAAATGCATGATGATTAAGAGAAGACAGTAGTTAACACTAAGATGGAGGTGGGAGCTAGGAGATAGGAAACTTCTATGCCTTCTAATAAATATAAGTGAACTTAGATATTCTATTGATGTCATAATGTTATTTTCCACTTTCAGTGAAATGGAAACATTACCTTACTATAAATTAGAAGCCCTCAGTCTGTAAGAACCATGGTAAATCACGTGTCTGTCCCAGGTGGCAGCACGCTTGCGAGACAGATCTGCCTCAGGCGGAGAACAATTGGCTCCTTCCTTGAGAAGCCAGGCCTAAGAGTCGTAAGGGAAAAGTGCAGCAGCGGCACTTCGGGTAGGCTTCAGAAGTTGCATCTGTGTGTTATATCGCCAAGCAGCAGATCTGGCAAACCGAAAGAGTGACCAGATCGAGTACAGCGTCCCACCCATTCTGTCTTCCTGGGAACTGAAGAGGATATGGGGCTCTTCTGTATAGCACTTTGGCTTACAGCGCTCCCCCTCAACCCCACAGAACAGGAACTCTGTTTCTCAGCTCCCAGAGGAGCAGTGGGCTCTGCTCTCCTGAAACTTTAGAATCAGGAGAAAATACACTTAACAATTATTAATTCAAAAAGCAACCATAAAGGTGGAGAGAAGAGGATCACAGATTCAAGCCCAGGATGGGCAACTTAGCAATGTAATGAAACTCTATATCAAAATTAAAAAAAAAAATCTTTAAATGGAAGTTGAGCATGACACTCCATATGGAAGGTCCTAGGTTCAAGCCCCAATATCAAAAACAACAAAAAGTTACACTTTGTTACTTCCATTTTCTCTTCTCAATGAGTTCAGTGTACTCCAATAATGATATATATTTCTACAAACCTCCCATCTTTGCCTATGCAGTGAGGACCCCACTTCTCATGCTCCTGCGGACCCTGTTTGGCCACAGTGTCAATCCTCGTTCATGGAAACCCCACATAGTTATGCACTGCAGTCAGATATGAAATAGTCACAAGAAAGGTGCTCTTGTTTACAAACAGAGACTCAACATTGCTTTTAAGACATTGAAACAGATTCAAGGATTAAAATTTCCATCTTATAGTTGGGCACAGCCAGAAGGACAGAGTTGCCTTTTCATTGGGTGCTGCCGCCATGTGGGAGTGAACAGAGCAGGTGTCACCCACATTCCAAATCACTCAGAGCCACGTAACTCACTCACAAGCCTGCTTTTCAGGAGCAGGAGAATTCAACTCTATGTCACGACAGACAATTACCGTGCAATCCAGCAGGAGCTGGTACTCACAGCATGGTGCTGTAGCCGCACACCCAAGAATGTGAAGTTTCAGACACTGGGAGCACTTGATAGACTTCTGGCTCAGAACAGTGAAATAATGTGGAAGGTCTGTAGAGGAATGTCCATAAGCCCATGGTGTCTGAAATTAAATTTATTTTTTACAGTGTTTCTCAAAAGGTAAAAAGTGAACATATAATCATTCTGATACTGTTTCTATTTTTCTATAATGATTTCTATTTTTAGTGTTTTCTTGCTGGAACTTAGATATTTCTTCTAAAGAGGGGAAAAAAACTTTTTTCTATTGTGTCCTAATCAATAGATGGAAAATTATAACCAGATGTTGAAATATGATTAAGTCTTGGATAAAAATGTATCTCTTTCTGAACAGAAACAATTATTTTAAAACAATAAGCAATACTATATAGTTCATATATTGATGCAATATAAACTGAGTCGGCTAAAGCTGTGTTAGTGCATTAGAGACCACTTCTCAAGTAAAGCTGCCTCCTATCTAAATTTTAATGTTTCCCTACACTAAAAACTTTATTATCATTGAATCTAAAGCCTGGCGAGTCTGTTTAACTCAGAAAGGTACAAACTGAAGAATGTAAGACTTAAACACAAGAAATCAACTCACACAATTTACTCACTTTATAGGTGGAAAGAAAACTTAAAGACTCCAAAACAGTTAAACTGGCATCTTCACTTGAAAGGTGAAGTCAATTTTGACAAACCATTCCTATGGCTTTAGTCCATGGCCTACTTTTCTCATCCTCTTTTCTCTCCCTCCCTCCCTTCCCCATCCCCCTGCTGTCCTTCCCTTTGGCTTTTTGTTTGTTTTGTTTTACTTTGGTGCATGCTTGCAGTACATGTTTTCAAAGTCCTTTTTGTTGATGAGAGACACAAACAATTTAAGCATTTAAAAAATGGTCTAAAATCAGCATGGTATTGACAAAAAAAAAAGAAGAAGAAGAAGAAATGTCATGGTGGAGGGCTGAAGAAAGCTCTCATGGCAGCCAGGAAGCAGAGAGAAAAGGGAGAAAGCGGAGATAAGGACAAACTCTTCCACATCACCTCCCCCAGTGACTCCCGCTTCTGACCAGACTTGCACTGTGAGACTTCGGAGCATCACTTTAGATCTGAAACATAACGTGCTCAAACATAACAGAAGATCTGTCAGACTAATTGTTTTATTTTTAACACCAAAGTCTGAGTTCTTTAACTTGTCTTCCACTATCTGGAAATTGCTACTGACAACCGTGAAGACAGTAGGAAAGCCAAATGGAAACTGCCTCCACCTCCTGGCGTCTCAGAACGCCCACTAGAGGTTGTAAAGGAATGGCACCCTAATAGAAATGCCTGTGCAGGTGTCATTTTCAATAGCTGAAACTCTGAGTTCCAGAGCTGAGTACTGACCACCTTCACCATCCTGCAAGAATTACCTAACTTCTCCGTCCCTAAGTTTCGCCATCTGTTAAAAGGAGAAATTAAGAGCATCCGCATGGCTGGGTGACAGAATACATGTATGCATGTAGAACACACTGAACAGTACTCAAGACACCCATGTTGGCTGTTAGCCATTATTCTTATGTTGAATACAAGATGACAAGATGACGATGATGATGGCATTGCTTTGTTATAAGGTCAATGAACAAAATATATTTCTGCATCTTTAGTCATTAATAAAATAATTCCATTTCAAAATCCACTTTAGAATTATTTTTTAAAAACTGGTCTTGTTTTAAATGCTCTTAGGTATACCATCTCCACTTACATGTTCTAATTTCCTCGGACACTATGCCTTAGTTTCCTTTATAAACATTATAGTGCCGGGCAGCTTGCCTTACACTTATCAGCTACATAATAGGCATTTGGTGAATTAATGAACAACATTTTAAGTAACCCAGGCTTAAAGGAAAAAGAAATTGCTGCCCACCTTTCACCCACACCCTGTATACACACACACACACACACACACACACACTCACACTGCCTAATTTATTGGCGCTCAGATCACTGATGAAACATTTGGCTCAAGTCTTCAAAACAGTACACAAATAGATAAATGGTCCCTTTTTCTTATAGCTTTTAATATCCTGTTCTTTATAAATGACTTTCAGACTCATTTTATATTATGGTTATCTTCTGAAAATGTATTATATCCTAATAGCCAGGCTTCTCTCTCTACCTTCAACCTTAGCTTTTCAGTTTGGTGCTGATTTTTTACTTTGAGACATTAATTTAAGTATTCTGCTTGTCAGTGGATGAGTGAATGAATTATTCATTTTATTATGAAACATAAATTTTAAAGAACAGCATTATAACTTCTTTTTATATGCCAAAAATAATAGATCATTGCAGAAGCCATTATGGTCCCTTTATCTCACAGAGGGTGCACTTTTGAAACCTGTGCCAAACTAATACATTTTAGTATAACTGTGACTATGTATCACTAAAAAAAGCCAACTCAAATTATTTTTGTTAGTTAGACAACAAAATATAGGCTGTGCCTAAGTTCAGTAATGTTAGAATTCTTTAATTACTATTTACATTACCCAGAACAAATGTTTACGGCTAAATCAATACAGTAAACTCTGCTTTCTAACATATCCATAACCCCAACACTCACTTCTTCTATCAAAATGTTATCCTCATGAATATGTGATAGATCAGAACTAGGAAGCATGACTGACAGAATATAAAGTTAATCTCAACATTAATTACAGGTTACTTCACCTAATGACCCTACCCTGCACTACACATCTGTATAAACATGAATAGTTGATGGAATTGAACTGAGTGTCTATTAATAAACAACATACCATCAAAGCTTCTGGTCATTTAGATCACTACTGTGCATTAACATGCTAAAGCCAGATCTCATAGCCACACATTGGCACATACCTATAGTAACTCTTATTGTCTCCAATATATTACACTTTTGCCTATGATGAGCACAAGAAATTTATGTGTTTATAAATTCCTGTGTACATCTTCACTTTTCCAAATTTACTTCTGTTGTAAGAGCAATGAGGCTTAGTCTACAGGCACCCTGTTTGACCCAAGAGATAATATGCATATTACTTTCTGGCCCATCTTTATTTTTAAATATTAATAAAAGCATAACATGAAAGATAATCATTACAGACTAAGAAGCAGCCATTACAAGGAAGGAGATAGATCTACTCAGTGACAGAGAAGTGAATGAGTGCAGGCAGTTAAGGGTGGTCAGGAACATGACAAGCCACACTGATTATTTTAATTTCCTAAAGTCTTTAGTGTTCTGAAAGGCTCTTTAAAACTTCATATTCGTTCACATTTGTCTGTTGCTATTATCTTGTCCAAAGCTCTCACTCACCTTCTTGCTATCCAGCAAGACTGTTAGCATCAAAATGGCAAGATTTAATCAAAGTTTATTGCTTCACATAAACATATTGCTACATTTTTTATCTTTTTATTAAATTTAAAAACTTTATGAACGTTAGCAGTCACCAGGTGATTGTCTGTTTCCTCTCCTAGAGCGCAGTCTTCTGCTTCTCATATAACACTAGTCACTTTTCTTTGATAAGGTAAAGAGAAATGGGGCATGTTCTTACTGGAGCAAACCCTAAGAACTTTCCTTGAGATTATATTCCATGTTAATAATCTCTTTTTTTCTTTTGTAAAGAAAATAAAAAACAGGAAAAAGGACATTAGAAACCATACAGAATTTCACTAAACAAAATTTTAGGAATTCAACATGGTTGGTACTGCTGTTTTCTCCTGGTCTAGTGAAAAGAACCATTAATGCTTAAAATTTTTTAAATTTTTATAACTTTTTTGATGAATTTTGCATTCTTTTTTTTCTTTGGTGGAACCAGGGATTAAACTCAGGCCTTTGCACTTGCCAGGGAAGCACTTCTTCCACTGAGCCATCTCCCCAGTCCCTTTTTTTTTTAATTTTGCAGGCTTATGTCTGGTAATCTGAACAATTAATTTGGAGACAACAACAAAACAACATGTTGATAATCTCTTTAACAACAATAATTGAGCAAAGGTGAATTTCAACAGCTGGCTCTTGCTAAGGAGTGTGTTATAAAAGATAATCATACTAGGTTCCCATAACACAGCAATCCTATTCAGAAATAACGCAGTAAAAATTTTAGTGTGCTGCTGTAAGTATAAAAACATAAGAATTTAGAACTGCCTTTAATGAATTTAATTATAGATTCATTTTAGATCTCAAAGTGCTAGATGTACTTTCTCCAAGAAAAACATTTTTGCTTTATAATGACTGTCAATGCCACTTTTGGGACTAGCTAATCTTATGTTCCAATTTGTACACTCATGGGTCCAAAACTATTCATGGCCTCAGTGTCCCAGCACCATAGTAAGTATAGAGGAAAGATAGCTATGTATGCTATTTTCAATTATTTTAGGGTTATTTAAACCTTTTCTTGATTTTAAAGAAATTACAAGCATTTAGAAGGTAGCTGCTGTTTCTGTATTATCTCCTAACTTCGTGGAGCCCATTGGATACCAGGCATGTTACCTATACAGCAAAAATTTGTCCTGCAAGTGACTTGGTCTGCAAGTGTTGCACAAGATGGACAAACATTTCTATGCAATTTTAACTTGATAACTGGCCAACATCTAGCAATATGAGTGGTATGTCAAGCTGAACTGCACATAAGCATAAGTGTGGGATGGTGAGTTATTGTCTCCCAACAGCATGAGGGTATAGGGAAGATCTCATTCACAGAGAAAAAGGAAGAAGGATCTCTCACTTCAAATGAGAATAGGAAGAAAACTGTGGAAAATACTGCAAAATTTTGTAAAGAAGAATCATCCAAATAAGGCTATGTCTAAGGAATGAATCTGTTTAATAATAATGCCAACCACATTTCTACAAGATTGTCAAAATAAAACAAAAGCAAGTGTTCTTGGATAGGTTTCTTGCTAAGGTTGCAAGAAGAGAAAAAGATTCCATTAAGCCAACAGAAGACAGTAATTCTATTAGAGATATTGAAAGTTGTCACTATCCAGAAAAGACTGTTATCATCAAAATGGCAAGATATATTTATTTATTTATTTATTTATTTATTTATTTATTGTGAAACCAGGGATTGAACTCAGACCCTTGCGCTTGCCAGAGAAGTGCTTATACCACTGAGCCATCTCCCTGGTCACCAAAATGGCAAGATTTAATCGAAGTTTATTACTTCACATAACAAAGCCCTCTCTTGTCTGCCTCACAGCGGCCATGAAACTTTTCAAAGGTAAGTGCAAGTTAATTTGTCTTTATATTATGTGTTATTATTTTGAATTACAGTGCTGCAACCATTTTTAAATATGAATTTTCTTTTATTGTGTAATTCACTGGTGAATTTTGGAGTATTCATTACTTTTCCTATCATTATTACTTCTCAAGTGAAAATTTTAATAAATGTACAAACTTATTTATTCCAATAAATGGTGTTCTTCACTTCCTACTCTTAGAGAACTGTACAGCTATATGTTATACACCAAATGATTTATGAGAATTCTTAAGAATCATCTTCAAAGCTGGTTATCCATAGATCCAACTTCTTGACTTGAGAGTTGTAACTGCTGTGAGATCACAAAAGCCTCATCCATCCCCCAAATGTCATTGCCCTGACTCAGTAGACCTTAGTTTTAAATATTTTGGGGTTATTTCAAACTTTAATCTGTCTTCTGTAAATGCAAAGGTTCTGTAGAACAGTAAGGAGAATTTCCATGGAAAAGAAGCCCAGTGAGATAACAGTTTACTCATAGAGAATATACTTCTTGGAAAGCAACACTGAGGGCAATATCGCAATTTTTTGAAAAATATTTCATGTTACTTTCTAACATCTCATAAAATCCTAAAGACTTTGGATAATACAATTTTGTGCAGTTCACATTCATCTCCCTAAGCAGACAAGAGTGAAGAGGGAAATCATCCCAAGGTCATTTTTTAAATTAGATATGAAATGAATTATCCCTAACTTCTGGATATTACAACCTCAGTAAACAAAAATCAAATATGTATGGAACTCATACACTCTAAATAGCTGGCATTTTAATATGCCAAGATTTCATAAATGCATAAATCAGATCTTTCCACTAAATCCTGCAGAGATGTGCCTGCCAACAAGCCTGGGAAGCAGCCAATGAGTACTGAAGGATAGAAGGAATCAAGTAGAGAAAAGATGGAGTTGGTGCTTTCAATTCTATGTAAAGTAGCTATAGCAATGTGAGTGTTAAATTGGCAATATAATTTCTTTAGCACTATTTCCATATTTTAAGTATTTTACTGATGATATCAAACAGGTATTTTGTTACTTTTTTGTTGTTGTTATTTTCTTTTCATTTAATCAATCCTATCCCATCCCTTCCCAAGAACAAAGAAATCTTCACCTAAATTGTAGTCCCTTTCATGGTTTTCTTTTTTTATTCAGATCATTTTAGTAGTACACAGTTGCAGAACACGATGTTTGAATTCCTTATGGAGAGCTGATCTATGCATAAAAAACAACTTAATTCCTTTTCTCATCCTCTTTTCTCTCCCTCCCTCCCTTCCCCGTCCACCTGCCTCTTGCTCCCCTTCCTTTTGGTTTTCTGTTTGTTTTGTTTTGGTGCATGTTTGCAATAAATGTTTTTATAGTCCTTTTTGTTGATGAGAGACACAAACAATTTAAGCATTTAAAAAATGATATAAAATCAGCATCATATTGGCAAAAAAAAATAGACCCGAGGATCAGAGAAAAGATTAGAAGATGAAGAAGCCTTTATAAATACACTCATCCACCTGATGTTTGACAAAAGGGCCAAACACGCTTACTGGAAGAATGATAACCTCTTTAACAAATGTGCTGGAAAAACTGGCTCTCTACATGCTAAAAACCAAAACTTGACCCTTGTACTAAGTTAAAGTCAAAATAGATTAAAGTTCCAAACATTAAAACAGAAACACTAAATCTCCTGAAAGAGAAAGTAAGAGGAGCTCTTGCAGACATAGGGGTAGGCATAGAGTTCATGAACAAAAAATCAAATCACACGGGTAATACTAACAACTGGGACCTCCTCTTACTGAGAAGTTTTGCACGTCAAAAGAAATGAATGAAAGAAAGAAGGAAGGAAGGAAGGAAGGAAGGAAGGAAGGAAGGAAGGAAGGAAGAAAGAAAGAAAGAAAGAAAGAAAGAAAGAAAGAAAGAAAGAAAGAAAGAAAGAAAGAAAGAAAGAAAGAAAGAGAAAGAAAGAAATTACCAACAGAGTAAAAAGACAACCCACAAATTTCAAAAAAATCTTAACTAATAAGCACTCAGACAAAGGTCTGCTCTCTAGAATTTATAAAGAACTAAAAAACATTAGGATACAAAATTTAAAGATGCCCAATCCAAAAATGGGCATCTGGAATGAACACACACTGCTCAGAGGAAGAAATACAAGAATCCAACAAACACATGAAAACATGCTCCATCTCACTAGCCATTTGTGAAATACAAATTAAAACAACACTCAGATATCATCACACCCCAGAAAGAATGGCTACCATAAAGAAATCAACCAACAACAAATGCTGGAGAAGCTGTGGGGGAAAAGTACCCTTTCTCCATTGTTGGTGGGAATGTAGACTGGTGCAAACATTATGGAGATTAGTGTGGAGACTCCTCAAAAATTTAGGGCTGCAAATCCCATTCAAACCAGCTATCCCCTTTCTGGAAATATTCCCAAAAGAACTGAAAACATCATATCATAGTGATATATATATACCTATGTTTATAGCAGCATAATTTGTGATAGCCAAAGCTTGGAAACAACCAAAATGCCCATTACCTAAGGAATGGGTAAAAAAGATGTGTTTTATACATTCGAGTATTACTCAGATAAAAAGAAATATAAACTCTAAGTCTTCATATATAAGTGGATACAACTTAAAGTTATACTCATAAGTGAAATAAATCAGACCCACACATGTAAATATCATATTGTCTCCCTATTTCAAAAGAAGAAATAAAAATTGAAAGGTATAACAATGTTAAATGGAAAGAGAGAAGGATTAACCAATGAAGAGAGCAATAGGAGAAAAGTTAAGAAATATGGCAAGAGCAAAACCATACATTTATTTAAACAAGATGGTTAAGGCAATGGTCCTAAGAATCTCCATAAGTTTCTTAAAAATAGCAGTTAATGGGTAGAATTCTCACCCTGATATATGCTGATATCTCTGAACTAAAGAACTACACTGAGGATAGCAATATGTAATACTAAAACCATGTCTGAAATACCTATCATTCTGGTCTTCTAAATGAGTACTGATTCTAAGGTCATATCCACTACTGCTACACTTGCAATAAAGTAAATGTTTGTTTAAAAAAAGGTAATAAAAGAAAACAAAAGACAAGGAAAAAAAATGACATAGGATTGTCCTGATACAATGTTGTATATGGCTTGATTTCTAATTTTCTTTGTAAAAATGTGTAATTATTTTCACATTCTATAGGGATTTAAAGTTTTTTTAATAAGCATTTTAAGGTTTTATTAGCTCATTTTATAATTGCCCATGGATATAAGTCCCTATACAATGTTAACAGACAAGTTACACATTTTTATAGACATTTAGAAATCAAAACCATATACAACATTGTAGTAAAACAATATTGATGACATTTTGTGATATATACTTGAAATATTTTTTGTTTTGTTTGAGATAACACTTTTAAAATATTAACTATTGGGTATTTAATACCCAACAAACCTTTTACCTAATTAGTCATTTTAAATTACACATCTCTCACAAGTTTTTTGTAAAAGGCAGAAGTTTGAATTTGAAAAAATGTGTCCCAATGAACAATCTTTGTTTTACATTTTGAAAGATCTGTATACCTAGAATCATAAATACATTTAATATACCATGAGATTTTCAATAGTGAATTGTCATACTCATATGAAGACCTTTGTTTCATAATTTAGGTTTGTACCAAAACCATCTTTAAGGAGAAAATATTATTATAACGGTTTTTTTGAACAAATTTATTTTAACCAATTATTTATTATTTATTGAGAGCATCTTCAAAGAGAATATTGAGGTTATTGTTAGTTCCTCATTAATGAATAAAAAGGTTGGCCATGCCTCTTATTCATTAGTTGGACTCCTCTCTTAATAATTTTTCTACTCTAAGGAATTTTTATTCAATTAGCTTAAACTTTATTGCTTGTTTGTTTTGTTTTTGTGGAACCAGGGATTGAACTCAGGCCCTTGCACTTGCCAGGGAAGGGGTTATTCCACTGAGCCATCTTCCTGGCCCTAGCTTAAACTTTATGATGTATTGTGAATTAATGAATTTTAATATCACTTTAAGACTGTTTATTCAGGAAAAAAACATGATTTTTAATTCTGTACCTCAAATTATATTTAGAACACATCCTCAGGGTGCTGGACAGACTGCTCAGTAGAATAAAGCACTTCCCTGGCAATTGCAAGGACCTAAGTTCAATCCCCAGTTTGGCCAAAAAAAAAAAAGAACAAATCATAAAAAAAAAAAACAGGAACAGCTACTCATTAAACGACACACAAACACATAAACCCCTTATAAAATCAAGAGTGCACACAAATCTTTGCCCAAATTAAATTATACTAACTCTATTACAATTTTTGGAAATTTTATTAGTAGACTAGTCAGATTTTGTTGTCAATTATTAGAGATCTCTTATTAGAAAAACTTGGAAAGAATGAAATCTTTTATCTATAATTAATGTGTATATTTTCTATTTTTTGTCAATACAGACAACATTTAACTTAATTATTTTTACATATTTTATCATTTATTTAGACCACATATTTACATTTGGTCAGTTCCTTGAATAGGTCCTTGGCTGGGTCTAGCCTGTCACTATTGGTACAGCCTGACAGTACACTATGGCACCCAAATAAATCAGTTAGGATTCTCTGGAAAAACACAGGCACACCCTTATTTTAGTTGTGGACTGAGTCCCTTTCATTGTCAAGGATGGAGATTTCGCCAAAAGACCTTTTTTACTTTTTTATTTTCTTACCTTATATGTCTTTCTGTTGCTCTAAAAGTATAAAGATTTAATAGTATATATTGACAAGTGAAACTGGCAGGAATGACTCACCTTTGTTTTAACAGAATTTTAATCTTACAGTGGCCTTTGGAGACAGCCCACATTTGCATTTGAAAAGCCTTTAAAATGACCCATTAAGCAACATAAGAATTTGATATGGTTTAAACAATGGTTGGATAGAATTGTAACCTTGATTTCCTTATTGTAAACAGCATTGATTACACCAAACAAAACTTGCACACCATTTAGCATAGGGGCTATTTTTGGTTGATTTTACTCCATAGGTGTGTTGACCCAGCTTCTAGAAGCAGCTTAATGGTCCTAGTACCAACGAAGGGTTTTCTTGTGCCCACATTACCTTCTATGTAGATCCTTAAGAACTTGCAAAACTAGCCACTTGCACAGCCAATGCTAGAGTCATGGCAGGCTTTGTGGCTGAACTATCTTGCAGATGCCTATCTGGGTCAGCCTAGGATGCAAGTGGATGGGAGCACTGGAGCCCCCCTGATCTCAGTTTGTTCCCTTCCTCCTGGTGGCACCCTGTGTCTTGAAACCAACTGTTTTCAATTTAAAAGAACCCCCTGCCCTTTTTTTTTTTTAACAAAACTTTCGTTGTTTCCTGCTAAAAATAGGGCCAGGCAATGCAATAAAAGTTCTTTTTTTTTTTTTTAAAGAAGAAAAGTTTATTTTATTTTTTATTTTTGTTTTATTGAACTACAAATATCAATGAGGCAGTTTTAAGATACCTTGACAAGATGGATTTGATAAATTAATACATTGCAAACTGTTTTCATAATGTTTTGGTATCATAGAAGGTGCATACATGATATCATACTTACAGACATTATTATACCGTATGTCTCTTATCAGTAAATAGTGTAACTGTTTGCATATCTTATTTTTTATACCTGAATTACATCAAAGATTCAATAATTAATACTTTCTACCTTGTTATTTTCCTAGTGGTTGTCCATAGTACTAGAAGCTGACATAATATCCTGTCCAACCACCATTAGTGCACATCTTGCCCCGCATGGAATTATGTAGAAGCACAGCGTTATCTATCCCAACTATACTGTCCATACACACACATCATGATTCTTCATTTCTATACCCCTTCCTTTGTCTACACCTGTCAAAGATGGGCACTCCATTGTCATTCAACTAACTTAGGTGCCTGAACTCGATGACACAATCCAACACAGTTCAGCATTCCACAACAATAGTGAGTTATCTGAAGAAGTTGTCGACCATAGCCATTTACAGCTCAACTTATTATTATGGCCCAGTGGTGTATACCTCATTTTTATACTTTTCTGTTGGATGGTTAAGACCTAGATAGAGCAAGACCTATATACCAACACATGTACTTTTTGTTTCTTATGAGGTCAGTGAAGTCCCCTCAGGTTTTATCTTGTAGTCCTGTGCCTTATTCTGTAGTTCCTTTTTCTGTGTCATCCATATGGATGAGTCACGGCCAATGTTTGACCAGTTTGCTCTCTGTGAGAGCCTGAGAGAAAGTTTTCTCTCCATCTGACTCTCCCCAGGCACACTATAGAACTTCAATCTCTTTCCTCTGTGGCTCCATGATCTCCTTGTTCAGAAAATTTGGAGCTCAACTGAGTTTCATGATGTTGCAGTACAGGTTCTCCTATGTCCTGAGTCTTCGCTGACCTTGAGGGATTTAAAGTTTGCAATATCTACTTTTGCTGGAAAATAGCAGTTCCATGTCATGTCTAAGGTGTTTGATATTCAGGCAGACAGTGATGTTAAGCCAAACTGCCTTTGTTACAGGGTTATAGTATCATTAAGCTCTCTTCTGGGTGTTAAAAACTGAAGTTTGCAACCCAAAAATTAGAGAAATAGAGGGACTAGTAGGATAGCCAATATTTTTAGCCCAAGCCTTTCAAGGTCAGTGAGGACTCAGAACATAAGAGAACCTGTGCTGTGACATTCTGTAATTCAGTGGTATCCCAAATTTTTTGATCAAGGAGATTATGTGGTTGCAGAGAAAAGTGATCAATGACGTAGAGTGTGCCTAAGGAGAGTCACATGCAGAGAAAACATTCTCTCAGGCTTTCACAGAAAACAAATTGGTCAAGAAATGGCCATGACTCATCCACATGGCTGACACTGACAAAAGATCTACAAACTGCTGTACTGGGTTTCAGGGTAAACCCTGAGTGGATTTGACTGACCTTATCAGATACAAAAGTTCCATTTTTAGTTACATAGATCTTTCTTTAACTTGGTCTTAACCATCCAGCAGAAAAATATAACCACAAGCTATAAAAAGTAAAGCCACATCAATATGCTGAGCTGTGAAAGGCTCAAGTCAACAACTTCTGACAATTGCCAGTTCTGCTGATAACCCACTACAATTATGGACTATTGGACTGTATTGGATTATTTTGCTAGTACCTACAATATTCGAACTGGCATTAAGTATGAAAAGGCCTTTAAAGACTTCTCCAAATACATTTTCTCTAACAGTGATGGAATACCCATCTCTGTAAAAACAAAACAAAAAAGGAGATATAAATAAAGGCCCATTTTGTAGTACAAAATATGTATATACAAAATAGTATAGATTTACAGCTACTTTCTCTTAGTTTACTGTGCAGAAAGTTTTATACTAATATTGTTTCGACAAGATATCATATCTGCATCTTATACTCTGAATAACCATTTTGAAGACAATAATATGTAATGTATTAATTATGGTAACTGTCCTAATAACCTGTTTTGAAACTGTTTCAGTGATATTTTGTTTTCTCATTAAAATGGATAAAAAAGTTAAAAATAAATAAATGAATAATTTGGGTTAAAGGACTCTATGGACCCTAACAAAGAAAATTTATACTGTCTTTCTCTTCTTTTCCAGCCTATACACAGACAAATACTATGATACCATCTTCAGGAAGATGTAGACAAACACACCTCTCCACAGGGATAGGCCCAGCCATTCCACCACTCACTTATTGTTGTGAGAAATTCACATTTATTCTTGCCAGGACTTCTCTTTTGAAAGGAATCTAGAAATGAGATTGTTGCATAAATTCCTTATTTGTTTAGGGCTGCCAATTATTTAAGTGCTTTGTACACAACAGAGGACTTCTGCTTATGGTTAGAATACTAAAAATTCAAAACATACTCTAATAACTAGAACATTCTGGCTAAAATACAAAATCATAGGTTAAAGAAAATCCATCAAGTGTCTGAGAACACAAAGATATCTAAATGAGCTGATGGGATCTACCTAGAACAGAATTGAGACTTAACCAATTTCATCCCACTTGGGATCAAAAGATGAAGGGATGGGAAGAAGGGGTGAAAGAAGATTCAAAAAAGAATTAAGATGCATTATGTGCATATTCTAATCATCATGAGGAATGTAATAATTATGTACTTTAAGCATGTACTAAAAACTTGAGATACATAAAAAGTGTAGATCATTTAAAGAAGAATATGCTTACATGTTAAATACAATAAAATCATTAAACTTTTTATCTTTTTCATGTATTTGGTACAGGGTCTATAAGATCTCACTACATAAATTGGACTCATAGTGATTCTCCTGTTTTCAGCCTCCAAAGTGTTCAGATTACAGACTTGCACCACCATACCCAGTCTCAATCTTAGTCTCTGCATGCCCCAGGGGCATGGCTGGCATGGCATGCTGGATATCTGGCCAATGCAGTCTGCCTAAGCAGGTACTTTAGTCTGCTGAGCTATCTAGCCAGCCCTAAAGTAATTCAACTTTTAAAGTACTATGCTAAAAATAAATGAAGTTAGATCCTAAAAGGAAAAAAAGAAAAAATGACGCAAAGTTTCCTAATTTTTCAAAAGCGAAGCCAAATAAGGCTATTTCAAATAAACAAATGAACAAACAAACAAATGAAATCCACTGTATCTGCCAAATGAAACACCTACAATACAGTCATGGTGGGAAGTTTTGAAAACTTTCTCTTTTAACTACTGTCCATATTCTCCAAATCCCTCATTGTCAGTCCCATCACTCATTAGCAAATGAACCGCTTAGCTCAAACTTTCCAGCTTCATCTACAAACAAGATTACTTGGAAACTAGATGGATGTGAGAAGCAATCACAAGAGAAGGAGTAGACGGAGAGCTGTTTGAAAACAGGATCACTGTTATTTTTGATCTTTAAAATTCCACCTCAGACATTGTGTAAGATGGCAGAGAGGTAAGCAACAACAAATCAGTGCCTCCAAGATTCAGAAGCCAGAAACTGGCAAATGTTAACCCAGAACAAAGGAAAAAGGAAGGTAGATCCTTGGGACCTAGAAAGAATTTGAAAGGAAACTTGGAGTCAATGGAGATGTCAAAGAGATAGAAAACAACGTGCAAATAGAAAGGGGAAATGTGTACTTTCTCCTTGGCTCCTGGCTTAAGGCTCATGAGAAATAAAAACTGAATCTTCAGAGACACAGTGAAATCTGGGAATTCAGGAGGTCTTCGAGGAGAAATGCAGCAGTGGAATGAAGAAGTGGATGCTGTTAGTTGCAACTGCTGGAGAGTGACTAACTCTGGTCCAAGTGCACGCCGTATCCCCTGGAAAGAGTGCGTGGTCAGATATCATCACAAAGAGGGGCCGGCCAAGCCCAGGGTACAGAGCAGTTGTAGGCTGTCTCCATTTCAGGGCTCCCCATGTTGCATTCTCACAGTGACTGGGTGAGAGAGAACCACAAGAAACATCCATGGTTACAGAGCCGTTATCAGGCCAGTAAGAGACACCCAGAGTATTATAAGCTAAATGACTCTAGCCCCACTCCGTGACCATGGGCAGGTCCAGCCTGAATCTCTGTGGATGTGAAAACCCCAGAATTGGCTCCCCCATCCTAATCCTACTGCCTGCTTGCTGGTGACTAAGTGAAGCACAGATCTGGGATCTGATTGTTGTCTTTGCCTATCATCAAGAGCAGGGACGTGTCTTGAACTGGACACTACCCCAAAGGTGTAAACCCCAGAAGATAACAACAGGTTCAAAAATCACAGAAAAAATTCATATATATATATATATATATAGTCATAAAAATTTTATTTTATGACTATATATATTCATAAAAATATTAATTTTTCTTTCTTTCGTTTGGTTGCATTCGTTGTTGCTGTTTGTTTGTTTCCATTTTCTGTAAGTGCTGGTTTTAGTTTGTTTTGTTTTAACTTTTGCGTGTGTCTCTTCTGTCCGTCCCGCCTTTCATCATCACCAATTTCCTTGTGTTATCTTCCTTTGTCCTTTTACTTTGCCTCTAATCTCTTTTTCTACTTCTACTTATCCACTGTTTCCTTTTGTCCCTTTTAATTTTTCCCATTAACTATTTCTTTCTTATTTTTACTGTCTGTATAACTTCTTTTTTCTCCCTCTTTTTGTATCTTCTATTTCTTCACTGTTTTTTGTCTTACTTTTACTTCATTCTGTGGACACCCTTGTACTTCCCACCAAGGTCCTTCACTTCATTGCTTCTCAGAGTCTAAGGCTTCAGTTTTTCTTCTGTACACTCCTATTCAGAAACCCTATAACTTTAGTAGTATTTCCACAAAACTCTGTCAGTCTTCTGATACTTAACTCTGTAAAATTACTTTTGAATTGTTTTCTATCATAAGCAGAATGGTTGTCATGTGTAGTATGAGTCAGAGTTGCCTTAATGTTTACACCACATTTACCTATTTCTTCTCTAGGATTAAAGGAGATACATAATTGGTTCTTGTTGTATGTTGGGCTATTGTACTATAGTTGATTCTCTTGATATTAATAGGATCATGTAATTGTCACTATTTCTCTGCAAGCCAACACTCATATTGTCTTTGTGTCATTAATAATACTAGGGTAATTCCAAGAGAACTTGATTGCTGGGCTTAAAGTACTGTATCTTCTGCTCCCAAAGTAACCAGCATAATCAGATCTTGGTTATGACAAATGATTACAGTTAGCCATGCTCAAACTACAACACCAAAAGGCAACTAAAGAGATATCTGTACAAGTAACAAAGTGTTTTGAGACTATAAGCATCTAAAAAGTTCAACACAAAACAAAAAAAAAGCACTTAAGAGCAATAGAAACATGACAAGGCACTGCAACAAAATGCCCACCAGAGCTCCCATGTTCCTGAAACCAACCCACAAGACATCAAAGAACAGAACAGTACAAACCCCATACCAATAAGAGGCAGCTCAAAAAGATAATCAGTGGGATTAGAGAACATATGACTAAACAGGTAATGGATATAATAATCAAAAGATGCAGGAGCTCCCAAAAGATGCTAGTAAAATCTAGATGAACTAAACAAAATGATAAAAACATGTATGACCGGTTCTCCAAAGCTTTAGAATCCATGAAAAAGTCACACTCAGAATCTGTAAGACTAAAAATTATATTACAATTATGGGCAGCAGGATGGACCAATATGAAGACAGAGTTTCAGAATTGGCTGTCTGCATTCCAAAGATTTTAATCTAAACCTATGTCTCTCCCAATGCACTAAACTAAAATTAAAGCATAAAAACATTATTAAAGATCAAAACATTAGAACAGAAAAACTTAATCTGACGGAAGATAAAGTAGTAAAACTTTGGAAGATACAGATGTAGGCACAGACTTGCTGAACAAGAAGTGACACCAAGAATCAACAGACGAAACCACACCAAATCAAAAAGTGTCTGCACGGCAAAGGAAACTACCAACAAACAGTGAAAAGACAACACAGAGAATGGGAAAACATTTGCCAGCTACTCCTCAGACAAAGAACTAACTTCTAGAATATATAAAAAACTGGAGAAAAAAAAAAAAGAAAGAAAAAAAAACAGACTCCTCCAATTTAAAGGCTCAATCAAGAATTGGGCATCTGAAATGCACACACACTTTTCAGAGGAAGCATGAACACCCAAAAAATACATGAGGAAATATACATCACTCCTAGCAATTCAAAAAGTGCAAATTACATCAACATTAAGACTCCATTTAACTCCAGAAAGAATCACTACCATCCAGAAATGAAGCAATATCAAATGCTGGAGAACCCAGGCCCAAGCTTGTGATTGAGAACTTCCACTGCACTCTCAGGACCCCTCCAGACCCAGCCCAAGCCCAGGCCCAGCGAGTGTATGGGAGAGCTTCTGTGCTCCCCTGCACCCTCTGGACCCCAGGCCTGGCATGTGAGTAAGAACTTCTGCCATGCTCTCAGGAACCCTCCACTCCTCTGGACCCAGCCCAGGCCTGGATTAAGAGTGAGAACTTCCACCACGCTCTCTGGACCCCTCCAGATTCAGCCCAGGCCTGATATAAAGGCCTAGGTTGAAACTGCTGCTGAAGTCCCTGCACAAGCTTAGGGGCCAGAACCACCCAGCTAATCCAGAAGCAGAACATCTTGCCAGAGGGGTACAACAGGTTCACTTCCAAGGGCTGCAGCAAGAAGAAGCTGAGCACAGCAGCCAGACCCAAGCCAAGCACAACTGGATGAATTCAAACTTTGTACATCTACACCCGAATTTCAGTAGGTGCTAAGGCTATAACTATGCCAAAGCTCTACACCAAAGGTCAGAGGACAGTGCTAAACAAATGTTGAAGAGGCTATGGGGAGAAAGAAACCATTATTCCTTGTGGATGGGAGTATAACTGATAAAACCATTATGGTAATCAGCACGATGACTCCTCAGAAACTACAAATAGAAATTCCATTTGACCCAATTATTTGCCATCTAGATATCTTTCTAAAAGAGTTCAAGATGTCATATCATAGTAATGTATGAATGCGCATTTGCATAGCAGCACAATTCATAATAGCTAAATCTCGGAAACAACCTATATATCCACCAACAGATGAACGAATAAAGAAAATGTGATCATTATACAGAATGGAGTGCTATCCTACCATAAAGGATAAAATTGAGTCATTTGTAGGAAAACAGATGTACCTTGAGACACAATGTTATGTGAAGCAAATCAGATGCACAAGATTAAACATCACATTTTCTCTTACATGAAAAGCTGAAGTACAAAATGAAAAGATAAAGGGCTGGAGAGATAGCTCAGTGGACTAAGCACACTAACTTAGGAAAGCACAGGGACCGAGATTCAATTGCAGGCACCATGTGCTGCCCCAGGGCGAGCTGAGCCAGTGACTAAGGCTGGGTGTGGTGACATATGCCTGTAATCACTGCTCTGGGGAGGCTGACAAGAGCAGGGTCACTATGAGTACAAACTGCATAGTTGGACCCTGTACCAAGTACATAAAAAGTAAAAAGACAGGTAATAGGGAAAAAAGAGAAAAATAGTTGTTATAATCCAGGTTAGCCAATATATCTAAAAGTGTACATTAAAAACAGTGCACCTTGATTTTGTACAATTGTCTTGCATATTTTATATGATTTTTGGTCTATTTGTCTGATTTTCAATCTGCATATACAATAACAGTGTACTGTTTTATATGATTAATAAACCTAATACTGGCAAAATAAAAGGGGTTACAGAAAGGAAAAAAACTGAAATGCATTGGGTGCATGTGCCAGTTCCTACAGTGGATATAATCATTATGTCCTGCAAACATGCAAATTTTTTTTTATTTTAGGGAAGGGTCTACAGGGTGTTCAGGGTCTCACTATTAGATCACACTCATAGTGATCCCCCTGTTTACAGCCTCCCAAGAGCTGGGATTACAGGCATGCACCACCAGGCCCAGTCTCAGTTGCTGTCTCAGGGTGCCTTATGGGCGGGGCCAGCACCAAAGGCCCAAGGACCAAACCCCCAGTCCCTGCGCTCTAATCCGATGAGGTATTTGGCTGGCCCCATATACTGATAAATGTAAAGAAAAAACTTCCAGCTTCTGGAGCACAGAAATCTCAGCACTCACTCACTGACCAGAAGAATATAACAAATCTTTATGAGTAATCTGACATTAAATGAATTAACAAAACATTGCTTTTATTAATTAGCTCAGTTGCTCTTGCTTCATTAATGCATCTACCTGCAATAACCTCTAGCCCACAAGAGGAAACCGCACTCCAGGATGCAGCTCCGTTTGTTACAATGTTAATGGATCGTTTTGTCATTTCCCTTGACTTAGCCATCATATAGTCTGTGCGAGACGTGAACTGCTGACGTTTCATCGCAGTAGTGAATTTAGGCAAAATTTTGCTGCATTTAACCTCTCAAAAATGTAGACACATAATATATAGAGGAGTTTGAAAAATTTTAAATCATCCATTTTGGGCACGTAAGGATCCCAAACAGGAAACTAAATTCCCAGAAATAAGATTTTGGAAAAGGAAACCAAGGACCAAGGAGATGACTCAGTGGAATAAGCGCTTCCCTGGCAAGCATAAAGCCCTGAGTTCAAATCCCAGTTCCACCAAATAAAAAAGAAAGAAAAGGAAGGAAGCTAAGCATACTTATTTCTAGGTTTCTTGCAAGCGGCTATTGCCTGAGATGTCTCAGGTGAGAAGACACACAGACACTGCTGCGTAGCACAAGGCTGATGTTGACCTTGGAAACGCACGATACTTGTCGATGGCACAAGTATGGCTATCAAACCACAAGCGAGATAAAAATCTCAGTAATTTCTAATAGTCTAGCCCATGTGTGACACTGATTTTTAATTAACAGAATCCTACAAATATTTTTCAGAAACAACTATGAGCTACAAATAAATTGTGCTTTGTATAAAACTGAGCAAAGATGATTTTTTGCCTATGGTGTTTAAAATCTGGCTGACTTTTGAGAGTGTTGATTATCCTGCTCAATCTAAGCGAGATGGAAATACAATAACAGCTCCATAATACTCTGTCTCAAACATACGCTCACAAACAAGTCAAGCAAACTTTGCCCTGGCTTTTAAAAATTGTAGGAATTAAATGAAGCAAAGAATAAAGTAAGCCCACAGTGTCACTGTAAATGTAGCATTTATTAATTCCCCTATAAAATGAATCTCTCATTATCCTCAGGAATGCTAGAAAACTTCTAAGACTATGAAAGTCTAGGAAAAAGTAGGACAGCAAAACTCTTCCCTGAAACCCTCTGTCTCCTCTGTTAGTGGAGGCCTTAACGGGCCACAATCACGTGGTGTCTTTGCTTTGTAGATTCCTTTAGCATAGACTAGCAGATCCTTCATTCCCCTACTGGTTGCTCTGTGGATGGTTCTGCCCTTTAGCCCACCCACCCTCCTTTGTAGCACATCAGTTTCATGTCTTGTTCTATTCACTATGGAATGAAACTTAAAATAGCTCTCTATGTATTAAAAACTGTCACAAAGTAAAAGCTTAGTCACCAAAGAATGAATTTCCAGGAGTTGAAGACACATGGATAGAATTCTTTGTACTTTTTCTACTAGTTTCTTTGATTTTTTAAAGCCAAAATGATATTAATTATAATGTGAGGGAAGAACTATTTGTGAAGTCTTTTTTTAAATTTCAGAATTAAATGAATTCTTCCAAAGAATCTGAATTTAAGAAGCTTCATTTTACCTTTCACTACAGAATGTTCTTGCCTCTCCCATAGCTGTCTCAATCTGTCTCCAGAGCCAGCTGAGTGAGAGTCTTGTACTGTACATCACTTATCATTAAAACCAAATCAACACTTGCTAAGTGCTTGGGAGGGTGGGGGTTGCAACATCCTGGTGTGGATTTAGATTTCATGGTGACCAATGGAATTTAAGGGGCAAGCTGAGTACCAAGTACTGTCGAAGCATGTGTGCCATGAGGTGAAAGATGCAGTGAGCCCTGGGCCGGAGGACTAGGGCGAGGTCACATTAGATGCCTCCAAGGTCACTTGTGTTATTCCAGTCATGTCTCTTCATAACCCTGTACAGTTTTGTGTTAATTTTTTTAAAATAAAAATAAATATTCTTCAGTACTAACTTGGCCTCTGTCTATAGTTGTCCATTTCATGTTGGTTGCCACATGAAGCTAAGATCCCTTAAAAACAAAACATGAAAACAGAACAGTTGCTTGTTTCCCACATTGGCTTTCCTCTTTCTGGTTTCTTCTTTTCTTTTGTTTTTCAAATTTTATTGAGAAACAAATAGCAATGAGACAGTTTCAAAACTCATCAGTAGGACAGTTTCAATAATTAATACATTGCATATTGCTGTCTTCATAGTGGTTATTCATAGCACAAGAGGCAGAAATGATATCCTGTCCAAAAATTATTAGTACAAATTTTTCTTACCATTGAATTAACAGAAAGTAGCTGTATATCTATCCTATTTTGTATATACACTTACAAAATGGTCCTTCCTTTGTATCCCTTTTTTTGTTTAGTTTTGTCAGAGATGGCTATACCATTGCCATTTAAATGTTGTAAGTGCATGAATTAATTCATCAAAATAATCCAATATAGTCCAGTAGTCCATAATAGTAGTGGGCTATCCATAGGACTGGCATTGTCAGAAGTTGTTCACTTGAGCTTTTTTAGCTCAATATATTAATATGGCTTTACTTTTATACCTCATTTTTATACTTTTCTGGTGGAAGGTTAAAACCAAGGTAAAGTAAGACCTACATAACAATAAATATAACTCATAGGGCTGTCCTGCTGAAGTGCTGTATATGGTCAGATTTCTAAATTTCTGTGTAAAAATATGTAATTGCTTATTCCTATTTTTTAACCTTTTTTTCTTTTGTTTTCTTCAAATTTTGTAAGGATTTAAAGTTTAACATGTCAATACTTGGTGAAAAATACCTGTTTCATGTTATGCCTAAAATGTTTGATATTCAGACAGATAGTGAGGTTAAGTCCAGCAGCCTATGTTATAGGGTAATAACCATATCATTAAGCTTCTCTTCTGGAGGGTTAACAATTTAAGATTAAAGACCAAAAATTAGAGAAAAAAAGGCTACAAAGACAGCCAACATTTTTGCCCTAGCCTTTCAAGGTCAGTGAAGACTCAGGACACAGGAGTACATGTACTCTAACATCTTGTAACTCAACGGAGTCCCAAATTTTCTGATCAAGGAGATTATGGGGCCACAGAGGAAAGAGACAGATGATGTAGAGTGTGCCTAAGGAGAGTCACATGGAGAGAAAACATTCTCTCAGACTTTCACAAAGAGCAAATTGGTCAGATAATGGCCACGACTCATCCACGTGGCTGACACTGACAAAGGATCTACAAACTGCGGTACAGAGTTTCAGGATAAATTCTGAGGGGATTTGACTGACCTTGTCACATACAAAAGTTACATTTCCTCTTTCTTGTTTCATTTCCAGGCATATCCTCCTGGCTGTGACTGTGGTCAGCCCCATTGCACACAACCAACCTCTCACTTTTGACTTGTCCAGGCTAACCACCACCCTGCCAGGAACTGGTGACCAGCTCACCACCTCAGGAAGACACAGCACCTCTTTTCATGACTCAGGACAAACCCAACACTCTACCCAACTCCCAAGTACAAACAGGAGGGATAGGAGTTCTGCAAAGTTCCACTGGCCTAGGATAAAAATCAAAACTGCATTCTAACTCAAAGCCCATTCATTCACTCTCTTGTTCTTACTGGAGCACCATGTATGAGCTAGATCCCATAATGACAATGTTTAATTCTTTAAGCTGATCCACTAACACACCTCCTTATAGTCCACAGAGCAGCTTTTTAAGCTTTTGTCTTTGCCTAGCGGTTGGTAGGTGGTGGGGTAGGAGTGCAGCTTCCTAAGAATTCTTCCTAAGAATTCTGCCTGCCTCAGCACCCTTGGAAGTTGCCTTAAGTCCTCTTAAGCGATACCTGATCATATCAGGGTGATTGCCTGCCTGCTGATTCGGGCTGTCTTTGGGGTGAAACTCTCTGAAATCTATTCTAGACTCCCAAATTTTGGTACATTTGGGCCAAAAGGAGCTGGAAGGACTAAATTAGAGCAATGGGCTTTGTTCTCCATGGATACGGTGAGATGTAAGCATTTTCTTAGTATAGCTTCCAGAAAACACTAGCATAAGTTTCAAACTATTGCTCTCTTTTTCAGCTGAAAAGAAAAGATTGAAAATGTCTGACATTAAAAGTAACACACACACACACACACACACACACACACACACACACTGGTGACACTTACTGCAGTTGGTCTAAGAATCAATATGAATGATTCCCTGGATAGTTTTGCTATGTTGGTCATCATTTATCCATTTACAAGCACTTTTTTTGAATGGTGTCAGGTCCCACATAAGAAACAGAGACAAAAATGCAAACTGCCCACAGAGGTTCACCACCCATGAGAAGCAAGCAGATGAAGAGACATAGCTGCAGAGGCACAATTAACTCACATCTTGTCTACTTACCTAAAGCTTGTCATCAGTTTTACGGGCTTACTACTAGCAGACCTCTGAACCAGAAACTCTTTTCTGAATACTTGACTGTGCTATTGATTGGCCCCTATTTGTCATACACATTAATGCTGAGAAGCAACGTGTAAGTGCAAAGTGTGAGTATTTTTTCCATCCTGTTAATAACTTAATTTTGACATTTGGGTTATATGTCAAGCTTCAAACACTCAGACTATCAGTAAAATATAGCAATATGGTGTTATCAAGCATAGTAATCCAAAGATGATAAATTTTATGTGTATTTTTATGCTTCTCCTACGTACCAGTCAGCAAATCCATAGCAGCAATTTTAGTGTGCATAAATTGATATTAATATAATAGCTTATATTTAAGATAACTGCCCATTTAGTCTACAAAATGTGTAATAATCAGGAGACACATAAAGGCCCCCCATGGGAGCCACGGATTTGAATTAGGGAAGGAATCAATCCACGGAAAACCAGCAGGGAGCATCAGGGAAGAACACACCCAGGCTCTCACCCTCCCCTGCTGTCTCCGGCCAACACCCAACTGGCTGAACTTCTGCCAGAAGAACCTGTTATGGGGAAGGGAAGAATGCCATCTGCAAGAAGGCAGCCTCTTTGCGCACAGAGTAGACTTGGCAGTGGGGTGTGAGAAGCAAGTGCAGAAGGGTGCAGCACAGTAACAGCACAGAGGGACAAGAGTGGGGTGTCACATAAACAGGACCTTCAGTGAGTTAATTATTGAGCCCAGATTTAGAGATGAAAGATAGGGTACATCTGTGTATTGACTCCCCACAGTGATTATTCAATATGCATTGCAAGAAATTACTAATCAAAAAAGAAAGTAACTGTCATTATAAAACAAATGACTGGGGCTGGTGAAAGAGCTCAGCAGTCTAAATACCTGCCTGACAAGAGCAAGGACCTGGGTTTCACCTCTGGTACCAAATGTCATGCCAGCTCCAGAACCCATTGCGCTAGGCCAGCCACCGAAAACAGATGTGACGGCACTGGCCCTGAAGAGTCTTAAGAAAGGAGGATCACTATGAGTCTGAGCTGCATAGTGACACCCTGTACCAAATAAATAAATAAATAAATAAATAAATAAATAAATAAATAAATAAATAAATAAATGATTTTATTTATTATATTTGTATTAATTTTATTGAGAAACAGATAGCAATGAGACAGTTTCAAAACTGATTAATAGGACAGTTTCAATAATGAATACATTACATATTGTTATCTTCTTAGTGATTATTCATAGCATAAGATGCAGACATAATATCCTGTCAAAACACTATCAGTACAAATCTTTCTGCTCATTGAATTAAGAGAGAGCAGCTGTATATCTATCCTAAATATTTTGTATATGTAAATACAAAATGGTTCTTCCTTTGCATCCCCTTGTTTTTGTTTAGTTTTGTCAGAGATGGGTATAGCATTGCCATTTTAATATTGTAAGTGCATGAATTCAACAAAATAATCCAATGTAGTCCAGTAGTCCACAATAGTAGTGGGTTATCTGTAGGACTGGCAATGTCAGAAATCGGTGACTTGAGCCTTTCACTGCTCAGCATATTAATATGACTTTACTTTTTACACCTCGTTTTTATACTTTTCTGCTGGCTTGCTAAGAGCAAGATAAAGCAAGACCTATATACCCAGAAGTGTTACTTTTGTATTGATAAAGTCAGTCAAGTCCCTTCAGGATTTATCCTGTAACCCTGTACCACTAGTTTACATATCCTTTGTCAGCCATGTGGATGTGTCACAGCCATTTGCTTGACCAATTTGTTCTTTGTGAAAGCCTAAGAGAATATTTTCTCTCCATGTGACTCTCCTTAGGCACACCCTACATCATCAATCACGTGGCTCCCATAATCTCCTTCATCAGAAAATTTGGGACACAACTGAGTTACAGTATAGGCTCTCCAATGTCCTGAGTCTTCACTGACTTTGAAGGGCTAGTGCTAATAAATAATTGATTAGTTAATTTTTAAAAAAGACTGAAAGCAGGATGGGTGTCAATGCCACCATGTATTGTATTCTCTTAGTAACACAGAATACCAAGCTAAGAAAATAGTTTTTTTAATATTTTATAATAATTTTATTGAGAAAGGAGTAGCAATGAGACAGTTTCAAAACAGGTTAGTAGGAAAATAGTTTTATACAAGACAAAATTCCATCCAAAAAGATGCTTCAAAAATTGGACAGAAAGTCTATAATAAAAAAAAGAGATCTTAAAAGGCTGGGGATATAGCTCAGTGCAAAGGCCCCAGTGGTTTAGTCCCTGGTGCTGCAGGAAAAATAATTCATGTGGGGACAGTGTTACATTTTACATGTTCTAAAATAATCACATGTGCTGGGCATGTAGCTCAGTGGTGTAAGCATCTGCCTGGCAAGCACAAGGTCCTGAGTTTGATCCTCTTACCAAAATAAAATAAAAATCACAGAAGGATAGAAGTGAAGTGGATTTGAAAACTGTAATTGACTGAAGTGGAACCAAGAATATTTGAGTTAAAGTCTGCATAGACACTTGGCATCTAATGAGAAGAGACTCATCCACTGTAAAATACAAGTTTCTGCGCTCAGGGAACAGGGACAGACGGGTCACAGGGAAACCGGGTCTGAAGCAAAGAGCCAGTGCCTCACGTCCTTGGTCCTCAGTTCTTTGTGCCCTTGAAGAAAGAATTCAGCCAAGACACACGTCCACACTGGCAGCCATGCAGAAACATGGGGGGAGTTGATTGGAAAGTAGAAATGGAGAGAGTTACACGTTCAAAAGAGAAGGCAGGCAGCGCCACAAAGGCACTGGCACCAAGGGCAACTGTAGGTGACTTTTTGAGCACACAGAGGTTAAGCCTGGGTAGAATTAGAGTATTTACAACAATTATCGACATTTTATTTTTAAGTTACAATTTCGAACTGTCTTCCAGTCCTTTTTAGGTGGTCAATCTTTCCGCAGGGATTTTAATTACGTAAGAAATACATGACTGATAAATTCTTAATTTAAATCAGGCCCCAGCCAGAGCAGGCAGCTTTTGAAGAAAATTTCGCTTCTGAAGGTCACTAGCTGTTGGTTTTGGCAGAGAGGAAGGAGTCCATGGGCCATGTGACCAGGCATCAGGACTATGCATGATGACCTTGGAGTGTCATTGTACCCATGGGGATGGCTTTAGGTCTGGGTCCTAGCAAATGACTATAAGCATGTGGTACATTGAAGTTTTTGTTTCTTTCTTTAGGTGGCAGTGCATTTTATTCTGGACCACATCCTCCCTGTGTCCCCCAGGCCCACTGGCATCTAAGCACCTGCCCACCAATGGTGTAGGTAAAAACAACCCCGCAAGCCTCCTGCAGGTCCTCTACCAGAGGTCCTGTGCCAGGCTTTCATTAATAACCAATCATTCTTCTATAGCTTGAATCATTTCTTTATGCAACTTTAATTTTTCCCAAGTGAAACATCTGAGATGTTTCAGAGAATTGGCAATATCCCAGCAATTTCTCATTTAAATTATATGCACAAAAAATATCTGATACAATTCATTTGTCCTGAGACTTCTTTTTCACTCATGCTGCAGGTTTTTAAGCAGGTCATTTCAAAGTAGAGACTGACGTGAGACATGCTATCAGGTTGTGTGAATGTAGGTGGGAAAAGAAGAGACGGCCAACAAGTTCAGTCATTTATTAATCTCTGTCTTAGTTACTTTTCCTCATTGCTGAGGCAAAACTTCTGACACTCAAAGTTGAAGGAGGAAAAGTTTGTTTAGCTCAAAGTTTGTAGAGGTTTTAGTCCATTACTGGCTGGCTCCAAGACAGACTGGCGCAGCAGAGGAGAACTGTAGAGGAGAAATAGTTCATGACAGCCAGGAGTTAGTAAATCCTACAAGCAGCAAGTGACAGGCAAGGACAACAGCAGCTCTCTTTGCTCATCTTACAATTTCTCCAGGCCGCCAGGGCAGGTGGCACTCACACCCTTCATCCTACTATTGTTCTTTGTATCCATCCCAGCAGCTTACACGCTAAATCAAGGCACCTCCTAAAAAGGCTTTGGAGGGCATCTAGACACCAGCTGTAACACTCTTCAAACTCATCTGTTACTGTATTTATCATAAGACCGTCTTAATGAGGCTATTCCCAGAAACTAACATAAAAAGCTCTGGCTTAGTAAGAATATGAGTTTACCTACCTGGAACCCAGCATGAAGAAACTTTTGCTTCAATTTGTGATACTACAAAGCTTGTCTTTGTACATCACCATTATAATTTTGCTCTACTTAAATTGCATGAACTATAATGGAGAGATACAACATAGGAAATAGAAGTGTTCAGCTGAGTAATGATCAAAAGTGACTAACAATAAAAAGCATGAGGCTGGAAGCTGACCAGTATTTGTCAGTGCCCTGCCATCATACTAACAGATCATATTATGCCATCGCTAGACAAATGTTTTCATCCATGCGCACAGAATACTCTGAATCTTTATGTACTTATGATGAAAATGATGGGATGACACTTGGTATAGGCCATAATAATGAGTCGTCATTTCTGATTATGTATAAGCCCTGCTGAATCTTTAGCATCATTAATTTAAAGAAAGTTCCATATTACATTAGATCAGATATATTTGAAAAATATTCAGTTGTTCTTTTTAAAGGTATTTGGGCAATAGCAGAGAAATTGATAAACTCATTTTGAATTTCACATTGAAGTAAATAACGATACAATATTTAAGGAAGCGTACCAGGCAATGTTTAGGCAAGTTCAAGCATATGAGAAAATAATGTAACTGTATTTATCAAGGATGGAGCACCATTCTTTGAATTATTTCAGTGTTCTGCTATCCACTCATTTGATTCTTAGGCTTCGGGGCTCCATACTTCAGATATCTCTGGAGCCCTTCCCCGGCCAGCAGACACTTTTGCAACACAGGAAACCAAATTCTCTCCCCAGGGCACCAAGCATTTCCCCAAGAGCTACATTGCTCAGCTGACTACTGAGCTTGTTTGCAGTCATTGGGAGACTCTGGGTAGCTGTCTTGTCAGGGCCCTTGGGGGAGAATTGTATCTACCTTCCAGCTACATGATCCCCAGCTTCAGTCAGAAGCGATATTGTTGGCCATGTGATGAATCAGGAAGACTTCCCGTTAAAAGCCTTGCAAGAGTCTATTCAGAAGACAGAGCCAAAAAGAAGAGAAATGAGCAGAGAGAGCTCCCACCTCTTCCTCCCCTGCCACTCACAGCTCTCCTGGGTGCCTGGGAGGCAGCCCTCAGTCACTTAAGACTGTCGTGATGAGGGAGATACTCATGGTGTTTGACTTTATTACAGCCGAGCCAAATCAAATGCACAGGCACTGCTTCCTTAGATGTCTATATTTCACTTAAACTGGGATAAAGCAAAGAAACTGGAATATTGTCTCATCATGCATTCTAAATCAGCCTGGGTAGAAAATAATGGGGAGTTAATCAGATCACTGAAACTCTAATTCACTTGGTATTGATCGGGCAGATTCCTAATGGGATGGCAGACCAATTTCAAATTACAGTAAGCTGACTTGTCCTGGAATACCAATGACCAGGCTGGGGGATGAGCCAAGGGGACCACAGCTCCACTCTCAGATGCTGCCACCCAGCTGGCAGGCTGGAGTGCATAATCCGATGTGGCATTTAGCTAATTAATAGCAGATTGTTGAAAGGTTCGGTTTTGAAAGCAGCCATCTCGCTTGAATAAACGTGCAACCAGAGCCCCGTGGGAATGGCTGGTGAGGTCTATGGAAGATAGGTATACAATGAAAGCTAATGGAAAGTAATGCAATTAACTCAGGCTTTTAATTATATTAATCAGTGACTTCATAGGAGTCTATGGCAAGCAGAATTCACTTCTCTACTCAGCCAGCTCCCAGTTCTGATTCATCTCTCTAGAGCACTGGAAGTGCAACCTGAAGAAATTCAGGCGGTCGCACCTGCATAAGTTCATTTTCCTATGGCCAGGTTTTCTGGGTGGGAGAATAAAGAGAAGGAGAAAAGGGAGATGGGAGAAGAAGGTTAAAAGAAGCAATAGTTGACACTGCATTTTCAAATGCAGATGTGACCTGAGCACTGCTTTTTGTTAAGATCAGCTTTTCCTTTCTGCTTCTGCCATGGTAAACCATCTGCCCTGAGCATGCGAACAAATGCTCTGTGCATTTATACTCAGTAACAGCAGCTGAACACAATAAATTGATTTTTATATTTTTTTTTATTTTCCATAATTTTAATGAAAAACAAATAGCAATGAGACAGTTTCAAATCAAATTAGTAGAACAGATTCAATAATTAATACATTGCACATTGTTTTCGTAATGGTTTGTTGTTGTACAAGGTGCATACATGATATTCTACTTACAAACACTATCAGAGCAGATGCCTCTATTCGATGAATTAAGAGAATTTGGCTGTATACCTATCTTTCTTTAAAGCTGAATTATAGTACAGTTTCAATAATTAATACTTTTTACATTGTTATCTTCCTAGTGATCATCCATAGTACAAGAACCAGACAGGATATCCTGTCCAAAAGCTATTAGTGCAAATCTTTCTTCTCATAGAATTATGCACAAGTTACTGCATATTTATCCCGTTATGTATATACAAACACAGAATGGCCCTTCCTTTGTATCCCCTTTTTTGTTCAGTCCTGTCAGAGATGGGTATTCTATTGTCATTCAATTATTGTAGGTGCTTGAATTCAGCAAAACACTCCAACACAGTCCCGCAGTCCACAATAGTAGTGGGTTATCTGAAGAAGTTGTTGACTAGAGCCATTTACAGCTCAGCATATTAAAAGTAACCTGTTATACTATGAGATAAATTACTGCAACGAATGAATTTACATACTGACAGTAATTTCTTATCTTAATCCTTCCTTTGAGCTTCTTGCCCTTTGGCTGTGTGTGTGTGTGTGTGTGTGTGTGCGCGCGTACGTGTGTGTGTGTGTGTGC
>PVKA01014524.1:0-52215 GCA_004027165.1 Ctenomys sociabilis
AGAGTAAAAGATTTCAGTTTTTCCCCATTTAGGATTATATGAGCTTTTGGGTTGTCATAGATGGCTTTTATCAAGTTAAGATACAGTCCATCTATTCCAATTTTCTGTAGGACCTTAAACATGAATGAGTGTTGGACTTTGTCAAAGGCTTTCTCTGCATCAATTGAGATGATCATGTGGTTTTTAGATTTCAGTCTATCTAAATAGTGACAAATATAATTATGATTGGATATAGAATCTAACTTGGCGTGTGTTTCTGCTTTCAACAAAAAGTAAACTGCTGCGCTTACCTAAGCAAGCGCTTAGTCTGCTGAGCTATACCACCGGCCCTACTACAGTATTTAAATGGCAATGGAATACATTCCTCTGACAAAACTAAACAAGAAAGGGGATACAAATGAAGGACCATTTTGTATCTATACTTACAAAATAGGATGAATATGCAGATATTTTCTCTTAATCAATGAGAACAAAGATTGTACTAATAGTGATTGGACAGGATATCTTGTCTGCATCTTGTACTGCAAATAACTACTACAAGGACATTATGCAATGTATTAATTACTGTGACTGTCTTATTAACCTGTTTTGAAACTGCTCTATTGCTATTTATTTCTAAATAAAATTAATAAAATGTTCCTTAGGAAAAAAGTAAACCTACCAGCAAATAAAGATTGTGGTCATTTAATGAATGATATGAAGAAACTAATTGACTGAATTTGTTTTTTGTTGTCCTGAATTTGAGATGTAAACTTTTTTCCTTTTAAGAGTATTTGTGTATGGATGTGAAGATGCTAGAGAACCTATGCTCAGGTATTCATTGGTTTGTGTTGAGAAATTTTTCCTGTTTCTGATGAGCTTTCCATTACAGTTGCTGTTTCTTTTCCCTTACAGATTTTAATATTTTGTTCTTTCACTGAATCTTTAGGATCATGATAATTATGTATCTCCATGTGAATTTATTTTGATTATGGGTAACAGCTATTTTTAAATTTCTTTATGCAGTAGATAGTGTGCTAGATCCTGGACAAATAGTACCATACCTGAGGTATCTGTTATATATGCTGTTAATTCATCAGTAGATATAAATTAATTTAACTCTAGCTTATTTCCAGTTAAAAGAAAATTTCCAGAAATAAAGATAAAATTTTATATAATTCATTTCACCTGAGTAGAACATTTTGTAAACACAAACTGCAGTTACCATTACTACTTACAAGTAAGCATCATTTATCTTACTGTTGGAGTAAGGTCACAAAACAAACCATATCCATATTAACAAACAATAATAAATACAAACCAAAGGATAGCATTCTTCCTCAAAGAAAGCTTATTTATTATGGACCACCCAAGGCTTTGCAATTCATGAAATCTCAGAAACTGTTGAGTCCAATGAGCAAAGAATGTATTATGTAAGACGCAAATCTTTCTCAATAATTATCAGAGAACATATGATAAATATGCATCATTTATATACTCAAGTGATTTTTGCCAAGGTATTTTGGAGTATAAAAATATTTTTCAGTCATTCAGAAAAGAGACATGGGAAAGTGATGGAGTTGAGGAGACAGTGGTCAATGCATGTTAAGTCATGCTCACTGAGGAGAGAGGGCTGCTGTGCTGTTGCATAGAGAGACCACAGGAAAAGCAGTGTAGTGCACTCTTCAAAAAATAGAACAGATCCCACCCACGCCCACCGAGCCCCAGAGACCATGACCTACACCATGACCAGGGAGGATTCATCCCAGGGGTGCAAGGATGGTTCAATATTCAAAAATCTATAAATGTAACACACTATATTAATATACTGAAATCTAAAAACCACATGATCATCTCAATTGATGCAGAGAAAGCCTTTGACAAAGTCCAACACTCATTCATGTTCAAGGTAGTACAGAAAATTGGAATAGATGGACTCTACATTAACTTGATAGAAGCCATCTATGACAACACAAAAGCTCATATAATCCTAAATGGGGAAAAACTGAAATCCTTTACTCTTAAATCAGGTACAACACAAGGATGTCCTCTATCACCCCTCCTATTCAATATAGTCTTGGAATCCTTAGCAACAGCCATTAGAAAAGAGGGAGAAATAAAGGGAATAAGAATAGGTAAAGAAGAAGTTAAATTATCACTATTTGCAGATGACATGATACTTTACTTGGAAGACCCCAAAAATTCCACCAAGAAACTACTATAACAGATAGGGAAATTCAGTAGCATAGCAGGATACAAAATCATTACTCAAAAGTCAATAGCATTCCTCTACACAGATAACAAGCACACTGAAAGGGAAACAATAGAAACGATACCTTTTACAATAGCACCGTGGAAAATGAAACACCTTGGGATTCACTTAACCAAGGAAGTCAAAGATCTTTTCATGGAAAATTACAACACCTTAAGAAAAGAGATTATAGAGGATTTTAGAAAATGGAAAGATATTCCATGCTCCTGGATAGGATGAACCAACATCGTTAAAATGGTGATACTCCCAATTTGCTGTACAGACTTACTGCAATCCCTATCAAACTGTGACCAACATACTTCGCAGACATTGAGAAATGAATCCTAACATTTATTTGGAACCACTAATGACCTAGAATATAATAGCAAAGGCAATCTTGACCAACAAAGACAAGGCAGGAGGCATCACAATTCCTTACTTGAAATTATACTACAAAGCCACTGTGATGAAATCAACATGGTATTGGCAACAAAATAGACCTGAGGATGAGTGAAATAGATTAGAAGCCGCAGAGGCATCTACGAAAACACTCAGCCATCTTATCTTTGACATAGGGGCTACAAAAGCTCACTGGAAGAAAGATAGGCTCTTTGACAAATTGTGCTGGAAAACATGGCTTTCTTCATGCCAAAAACTAAAACTGGACCCAGCTCTATCACCATGCATTAAGTTAAAGTCAAAGTGGATTAAAGATCTAAACATTAAAACAGAAACAATCTCCTAGAAGAGAAAGTAGGAGAAACTCTTGAAGACATAGGGGTAGATAAAGACTTCATGAACAAACATATATTCGCATGGGAAGCACTTGAAAGAATCAACAACTGGGATCATCTATTCTTAAGGAGCTTCTGCATTTCAAAAGAAATTGTCAACAAGTGAAAAGACAACCCACAATTTTTGAAAAAATCCTAACTAATAAGCAATCAGACAGAGGACTACTATCCAGAATATATAAAGAACTAAGATATAACAGGGCCCTCAAATTTAAAGGCCCAATTCAGAAATGAGCATCTGAGATGAATACACACTTCTCAGAGGATGAAATTAAAGAAGTGAATAAATATATGAAAAAAATGCTCAACATAGCCAGTCATCCATGAAATGCAAATAAAAACAACAATGAAATACCATCTCACTCCAGAAAGAATGGCTATCATAAGGAAATCAACCAACAAGAGAGGTTGTGGAGAAAAGGGAACATTTCTCCACTGCTGGTGGGACTGTAGACTGGTACAACCTTTGTGGAGGTCAGTATGGAGACTCCTCAAAACAGTAGGACTAGAAATCCCATTCAAGCTGGCTATCCCCTTACTGGGAATTTTTCCAAAAGATCTGAAAACATTGTATCATAGTGATATATGTGTACTGATGTTTATAGCAGCACAGTGTGTGATAGCAAAATCTTGGAAACAACCAAGATGTCCATCACAGGAGGAATGGTTGAAAAAGATGTGGTATTTCTATATAATGGAGTATCACTCAGCGATTAAGAATGATAACTTTGAAGCATTTATACCGAAGTGGATGCCACTTGAACATATACTTGAAAGTGAAATAAATCAGACACACATGTGTAAATATTGTATAGTGTCCCTAGTATAACAAGCGAAAATCAGAAATACAAAAGGAAACATACAACAGCAACTAAAATCAATTGAGTCCGATAAGCCAAAGTGAATGGCATATGCTGTAGAATACTAATCAGCTTTTCTTCTGCATGGTTAACAACCTAGTTTCACAAGTCAGAGGTGGAGATATAGAAGAGCCAAAAGGCCAGCGAACATTTTGGCCCTAGCCTTTCAAGATCAACGAAGACTCAGGACATAGGAAAACCTGTACTGCAACATCATGAAACTCAGGTGAGCTCCAAATTTCCTGAACAAGGAGATTATGGAGCCACAGAGGAAAGAGATTGAAGTTCTAAAGTGTGCCTGGGGAGAGTCACATGGAGAGAAAACGTTCTCTCAAGCTCTCACAGAGAGCAAACTGATCAAGCATTAGCCGTGACTCATCCACATAGATGACACAGATAAAGGATCTACAGAATAGTGTACAGGACTACAAGATAAACCCTGAGGGTACTTCACTGACCACATAAGAAACAAAAAGTACATGTGTTGGTATATAAGTCTTGCTTTATCTAGGTTTTAACCATCCAGCAGAAAAACATAAAAATGAAGTATACATCATGGGGCCATAATATTAAGCTGAGCTGTAAATGGCTATGGTCGACAACTTCTTTGAATAACTCACTATTGTTGTGGAATGCTGGACTATGTTGGATTGTGTTGTCGAGTTCAAGCACCTAAGTTAGTTGAATGACAATGGATTGCCCCTCTTTGACAGTTGTAGACAAAGGAAGGGGTATAGAATGGGTAAAATCATGATGTGTATGTATAGACAATACAGTTGGGATAGGTAATGCTGTGCTTCTACATAATCCTATGAGAGGCATGATTTGCACTAATGGTGGTTGGATAGGATTTTATGTCAGCTTCTAGTACTATAGACAACCACTAGGAAAATAACAAGTTAGAAAGTGTCAATTATTGAATCTTTGATGTAATTCAGGTACAAAAAATATGATACGCAAACAGCTACAGTCTATTTAATGATAAGAGACATATGGTATAATAATGTTTGTAAGTATAATTTCATGTAAGCACCTTACATGATAACAAAACATTATGAAAAAAGTTTGTAATGTATTAATTTATCAAATGCATCTTGTCGAGGAATTTTAAAAGTGTCTGATTGATATTCATACTTCAATAAAACAAAAATTAAAAAAAAATAGAACAAAGGATTCTGAGCATTCTCACCATAGAAAGTGACCTGTTTGAAGAAGTAAATATATATAACCTGATCTAAATACTACATGTACATATATAGCTTATAAATATAATGTATATATACATAGAATATTAATGCATATATTTATTAAAACACTCATAATATCCATAAATAGGTAACATTTTTATATTTTATGAATCAGTTAAAGTAGCATAATTTGAGACTATAGATTTAGCTCACTGGTGCAGTGCTTTCTTGATAAATGCAAGATCCTGCGTGTGTTTACCTGTAGAAAAAAAAGAGAAAGAAAACAAAAGTATATTTAACTTTAACAATAATAGTAATACTTTCTAAACAATATGCTGGATGACATTTAATGTGCTTTAGTATTATATTCTTAAGTTCCCTAAACGTTATATAAAGTATGCTCTGTTCATTGAATTTTAACATAGAATACACTTGATTCAAGTCACAAAACCAAATATATGAGAAATAGGAGCAAAAGAAAAAATTTTACCTTATGTGTATGATAAATATACTATTTATGCAATAGATTAAATAGTTATTTGAACATCTTCGTGTTTCTTTGGATTTGAACCTTTAATGTAGAGTTACTTACCAAAATTATGTAGAAATTTCAGAGTATGTCAAAATACATAGTGAAATTAATGAAAATTTCTTGAGTGCATATTCTTATTTCCAAGCACCAGAAACTACTACAACAGCAAAAAACACAAATAAAAAAATACAAATATATTATCTCTTATTTATTGTGAGAGCCCCCAACAATTTGATGCCTGTTTCATTTTTAATTTTAATTTTGTTAGTACAACTCTATAGTATGTGATTTTTCCATGCCATTCATCTTGGGAGTAGGTATGTATCTATGGCACAGCTTGCTCCTCTTCATAATCACCTACCTCTTCAGGCCCACCACCCTCCTCTTTCTCTAATTTGCCTTTCTCTATTTATATTTTCATTATTTTTAGCTTATGTTTCAGAATAGAAATTCATTCTAGATGTTTCTTAGTGGCACCTAAGACATCCTACATGTTCTTACAGTTCCTCCCCTCCCACATACCCCTCTCGTAGACCCTTACTGATGTGCATGATATCCAGTGCCTTCTTTGCTTCTTTTCATTCTTTGTTCTGATCTTTGATGAAAATTGTAGAAACTATATGGCATTTAATTTTGTGTGTTTGATTTATTCCACTCAAAGTTTTATTTTCCAGGTGCATCTATTTTTTCTACAATGTCTCAAATTTATTTGTCTTTATATGGAGTCAAGTAATATCCCATTGTGTAGAGTTATTACATTTTTGTTGGTAGGCAAATGGGCTGCTTTGAGGATTTAGCTGTAATTAATTACACTCATAAACATTGGTATTCATGTGTCTCTGTAACATAATATTTTTAGTTTGTAAGGGAGGATATCTACATAGGAATTTATAGGTCATGTGAATTTAGAAAAATGAAAAGTAAATAATGCAAAAATTTTATCTCATGTCAGAAAGAACAGTAATCATCAATAAGTCAAAGAATAATGAATATTTTTGACAGTTAAAAAGAGCCCTTTTACATTGTTGGCTGGAACTTAAAAAAATGAGTAGGATGGTACCAAATTCTGTCTTAGTTACTCTTCTCTCATTTCTGGGACAAATAGCCGATACGCAAAATAAAGGAAGAAAAGGATTATTTAGCTCATAGTTACTGGAGATTTCACGATTCAAAACAGCCTGAATTATATAGCAATTGGTCAGAGCCTTGTTTGTTCAGGAAAGAGGGTCAGTGCCTCTGTCTTCTCCAAATATCTCCTCTTTGCCCAAGTTGGCCTCAAGCACAAGCACTGTCACCCTACACTACAGGCTTGTAGGAGATGGTGGGGTGCTGCCCTGTCCAGGATAATGGGCTCCACACCTCTAAGAAAGGCTGCAGGCCTGGGGGCATGGAGCAGGCCAGCACACAATGTCAGTTTAAAAGTCTGTGCCTCTCTGGCCTCACTCCTCAAGGTTCACTCTGGTCATCTTCCCCACTCTCAAGCCACTTGCTGCCATTTCCAGCTGCATCTGCCCCATTATCTACATGAGACTTTAGAGGAACAACTAGACACAAACCCCGTAACAGAAAGGTTTATTTAGCTCACTGCATGTGGAGATTTCTCGGCTGGCTTTAATGCAGGGTGACACACGGCAGAAGGCAACAGTTCATGGTGACAGAAGATAGCAAAACAAAAGAGCAAAAAATGGAGGAGCATAGCTGGAAGAGCAGAGCCAGAGAGCAGGCTTGTCTCCCTTTCTTATACTGCATCCATGCTCTCTGCACCAGGGACAGTGCATCCCTCATACCCATAATCCTAGCATAGATCATGAATTAATCACCAATTATAGAAAGCACCCCATGATTACATGAGGCTTTGAGCAACAACTAGACATAAATCATGACATTAGTTTATTTAAAAGTGATTAATATCGCTAAACTAATAAGCAAAAACTTAACTATATCGAGGGCCATCCAAATAGCTCAATAAAATACAGTACTTGCTTAGACAGGTGCAAGGACCAGGGTTCACTCCCCAGGGGTTCCACTGGCCCCACCCTTTAGGCGCACTGTGACAGTGACTGAGACTGTGCATTGTGGTGAGTGCCTGTGATCCCAGAGATTTGCAGGCTGAAAACAAGAGGATCATTAGGAGTTCCATCTGTGTAGTGAGACTTTGTAGTCCCTGTACTAAAATACATTAAAATACGTAACTACCTCAAGGAATTTTAACTATATTATCATACATAAATATTACAGTATTTTGACAATTGTTCCTCAGCTGCAGATCGAAAGACAATCAAGGAGCCAGGGAGATGACTCAGTAGAGTAAGTTCTTGCCTGGAAAGCACAACAGCCTGAATTCAATACCTGGTTCCACAACAACAACAAAAATTACAATTGAAAATAGTAATATTTTTGTGTTGCTACAGACTATTTATTTTGAAATTACTTTTTAAGTAATCTAACTCCGATTAAAGAGAATGAATAGCATGGCCAATAGTAGCAAGGCACTGCACTGCTGAAAAAAGAGTGATTATGTAGAGCAGCATGAAGGAGTAGGTTGGATCCAGTATGGATTCAGAATGAGAAATTGAGTTGCAGATAGATATATGCCTGTATAAAATCAGATATATGAATAGGTATATATATCACAATATATAATGATATTATCCTTGTTCCTAAACAGCTCTCATTTCTTTAGGCATTCAATACTTTCTCATGTATTACAAAGTCATTTTCACTTTGTTCTCCAATTTTAATACAAAATCCCTCCTTTGATATTTACTAAAATTTCTCGGGCTTATTCACATGTTTTTCCTGCTTTCATATTTCTACTTTTTAAATTAGCTTCTTAGATTGTCTTTAATTTTGAGATAAGGACTTGGTATATAGTGTAGGTACTCAGTCTGTATTTTAAGGGGTATCTTGCTTCTGTCTCCCAAGTACTGGGATTACAGGTATGTGAAATGACAAGATGAATGTCAATTTTTAGAATGTATTCAAATTAATATTTTCCATGAAAATATCTATCAGATATCTACAAGTTTGATTTGCTATCACAAAAATTGAAATCATGAATTTTCTACTAAGACATTAGGATTTATTACGAGACAATATTTCTTGGGTTTCTAGTAGGTAAAAATAATTCATCTTGTCCTCATTGCTGAGCAGTGCTAATAAAAAGTATTGAACAAAATTTTGGATGCATGATAATTATAGATAATTAATTTTCTCTTTTCTAACATTTTCATTTTTCAAACCACTTTGGGTTATTTCTACAAACAAGCTTTCTGCCACCATGTGTTTTGAAAACAAACAAATGAACATCAAGTTTTGTGAGAAAATGATGATTTGTCTTTTATTACACATAAATTGTTAGACTATGTTTTCTTTCCAGCTTACTATAATCATCTAGTAGACTGCTGCAAATCTTATTTGTGAGGACTAGTATTAAATTACTGTTGTTATATTCCTCTTCCTCTCTAAATTAATAATGCAAGTGATCTAATGTAAAATGTCAGAAGACTTGCATTGATCAAATTGGAAATATTTTGTGGCTATTCATCAGGTTTAACCAATCTTTTTAAAAAAAAAAACATCCTGAGGGATGTTTATAAAATCAGTGCAAAACAACAGATTTTTAGAACCAAATTTAGAAACAAACAGCAAAATGTCAAAATAATTAGAATAAACATATTGAAACTAAGTTTACATAATAATTTTCAAGTTTACAATAAACATTGCACTTTGTTCCTAATGCATGTATTATAGATTTGAAGGCCATTCTGTGTCTCAGCTTTTTAATGTACAATATGGTTCTTTAATGTAAACCAAATAATTAGAAATTATCTTTGCTGTGATATCTGTTTTATATTTAATTTTTTTATACATGCAATGATATTCAGTGCAGAGCATTAAGTCTAAGGCAATTATTTGATACCTATGCAGAAACATTTAAACTACCCAGTGAATTTCTTGTCTTTTAACTGTCTGATTGCATCAGTACAATTTATTATTTTTTTAAAGAACACAAAAGAGTGATAAAAAAACAGGATTAAAAATGGTACATTCTTTCTCTAAGTAAAGTAACAGGAATTCAACAACAGCTGATGTTCCGTTCCATCTTCTGCTCTACTTTGTGTATAGCTGTGTGCTAGTTACAATCAACAAGTCTTTTGGCACAACAACAAAAAAATACACTGGTGTTTCCTAAAAGGTAGTTTTTAATTTAAAGTTAAGAAACTGCTACATTACCAAATTTATAAAACTTTCAAATAATTAAGATTCATACTGCCAATTAACTGAATTATACATTGAACATTTTAATAAAGTAATGAACTGTGAAAAAGTTCGACCAAACTAAAACTGGTATGTTCTACAGTCAAGTAACAGAATTATATTCATTGTAATAAAATTGTAAGAATTGCATAATTTCTATAATTTGAAATGTGAATTCTTAGGTAAATTGCCAATACACATACTAAATGTTGTCCATCATAGTAGTCATTGGTGAAGCGTAAACCAAAACATAATATGATATTATAACTTGTTGTTAGTAGCTGTTTTCTTTTATGTATTCTTTTAAATTTTATGTATTTGGTTCAGGGTCTCACTATGAAGTTCAGACTCATAGCAATCCTTCTGTTTTCAGCCTCCCCATCCCCAGAGTTACAGGCCTGGGCCACCAGGCCCCGACAAGCTCGCCAGCTCAGTGTGCCCGGTGGCATCACGCAGTACCAGAAGGAAACCCCAGTCTCTACATTTGCCTAAGCAGGCACTTGGTCTGCTAACCTATATCACTAGCCCTTAATGGCTGCTGTTTATAAGGTCTAGGCACACCAAATTTGGGTTGGGCCAGGAACTCTCATAAACTGCTTGTATGAATATATGACAACTCAACATTGGAAAAAGGTTTGGCAGTGTGGTAGTATTATTCTCATCATTTTGCTTATCTTGCAGTGTACGTCAGACGCATGATACCTCCACTCTATCCCAGGAATCTATTTGAACAGGGGGAAATGGACGTAGATGTTATATTGTAAATCAATCCTTGTATCAGTGAAAATTATTGCCAAAACCAACTCAAATGCCCATTAATGAATAAATAAATATGTTTTTAGGCTCAAGATGTAAAATATTAACAAAAAATGAGTGAATTGAAAAGCCAACATTATGAATGACATTGTAATAATTTTATTTGATGGGAGAAACAAAAATAAGTCTTAAAAATAATACACACTCTATTGTTCTAGCATTTAAATCTCAAAAAATTCAAACTAGCATATGCAGAGTGATGGAAAGCAAACAATGATTACTTGAGGATGGAATATGAAATAGTGGCCACCCGTAGGTGAAAGATTTATGAACTTGGAGCAGATGGATTTCAGGAAGGTGATGACAGGTAATTATCTTCATAGTAGTAGCAGATTTGCAAATATACACATGCATGAAAATTATTTAGTTTTAGTTTTACTGGTATTCCAGTTCTTCTCCAAGAAAGCTGTTTTTTATTTTATTTTTCTAGTCAGGGTCTCCCTATGCACTTCAGGCTACCACTGAGTTCATTTTGTCGCCCAAGCTGGTCTTGAAATTGGAAAGAATCTCCTGCCTCAGCCTCCTGAATTCTGGAATTGTAGGTGTACACCACCATATTTGGCTAGTATTGTAGATCCCACTAAAGCCAGCTATTCTCCTTCTGGGTACTTTTTTTTCAGAAGAACTGAAAACTTCATACCACAGTGACATATGTGCTTATGTCACTTACATTTATAGCAGGGCAATTTGTCATAGCTAAATACTGGAAACAATCCAGATGCCCATCATCTGAAAAATGGACAAAGATTTGGCATTTTTATACAATGGAGCATTATTCACATATAAAACAGGATAAATCTGAGTCTTTTGTCAGTAAATGGATGGACCTAGAGAACATACTCTTAAGTGAAATAAATCAGACCCACATGTGCAAAGATCATATTGTCTCCTTGGTGTGAGAACCTGAAAGAGAAAAGTGGAATCTGAAGGGTACAATAGATACTGGAACAAGGGAATGACCTCATTCAAAGGAATGATTACTGAGTTAAGGAGAAAATCAGGGAGTGGGGGAAAGAGATTTATCTGTGTATGTAAGCAGGATGGTTTAGCCAATTTTATTTTGTATTTCTTCTGGCTCATGGAAAGAAGCAGTTAATGCTGCAAATAGTTTTATCTCCTTTTTTTCAATTATTTGTACTTTTTCCTACTCTAAATTTCTTATACGTGTCTTTCATTTTTTCTTTCTTCAAATTTTACGTGCATATATCTGGTAATATGAATAACTGGTTGGAAGACAACTCTTTTTCTTACAAAAGTACTGTGAAATTCATATTACTTTGTTAAGTAAAATTTTGTATCACTTGTATATTTTTAAATTTTAATTCTAATTTTTACTCTAAGAATTAAAAAAAAAAAACTTTTATAAACTTTTTTTCTTTTTTTTAAGTAACAGTTGTTTCATCTCTTCCTGGAGGTGGAAACTTACACGTCTTTTTCTTCTGAAATGCTTTAATCACAAGGTTTGGGGCCCTCCTAGGATTTACTGAAGAAAAAGAGAAGGATAAATAAGGCCATAATGCTTTAGCAGGCAAACAGTGTCTTATATTTTCTTTCTTCTTTCAATATCTGGCTCACATTGGCTCTTTCAGTGACAGTTCTCTCAGTGTACTACCTAACTTCACTTTCTCATTCCAAGTCTTGGTCACTACAGCCTTCTGTTCAAGATTCTAGTTTTATTGTTTTAGGCATACATCAAATATCAGATTTCTGAATCTCCATCTGAAAGTAACAAAATTTCAGCTTTTCAAGTACAAAGGGACCCACAGACCTGAGGTCCAAGATTAGTGTTTTAGTATAGGTCTTTATGGAAATACTCTCTTCTTTCACCTTATTGGCCCTTCTGATAACATGTAAATGCATATAACCTTTATACTAGATATAAACAAGTTTTCTTACTTATTCTTAAATACTACATAAATACTACATAATACCTGACCAATATATATGCAAAGTACATAGGAATATAACATCTTCTAGTTTTATGAGTCACAGAAAATTAAATTTAACAAACTTTTCAAAATCTGCTATATATTTAGTGATTCAGCTCAAATTAGCTATGATCAAAAAGTTCACACACAGAAATGACATTTTTATGTATCTTATCTAAACACTGTACCAGGTTCTGTAGAGACAAACACATGATAAATTCACTTTAAACTACTGTTAATAGATTCTAACATGGATAATTATATCTTTGATTCATGAATATATTCATAAATTAGTATAACATGAAATAGATACAAATAAGTTGCAAAGGGAAACTGTCAAGATAAAGGAGGTCTTTATTCTGAATTTGTATGATAGGGAGCAGCATAGAGAACATGGGTGCAGAAATCCCATGAAATATGGGATTACAGAGTATGATACTTTATAAACAAAGAGATGGGGAAAAATAAAACTTCACTATTGGTTCTTTCCACTTTCTATAATAATTCAATTCTAAGACCTTAGATATCATGACTCTGGTACTATTCAAACATTTTAGTATGTTTTCAGTGTACTTGTAATGAAAAAATTGAAATAGTAGATTCCCTCCTGTGCTTCCCGACTACTTTCATGTACAGATGAAATGTAATAGCCAGATATAAATGATAGAAATGCTTGGTTTTTGCAATTGGCCTTTATAGTGACTTTTTCTTTTTCTTTTTCTTGGAAATGCATACTATGACTTATTTAATAAAAATATAGTAAGTCATGAAAAATAGATAATGAATGATCTCCCAGGGCTCTGACTTTAAGCACAGTCATGTTCATACTGGATATAAAGTCCATAGAAAACAAAGTAATGACCATCTTTGTTGCTAGTTGCTACTTGTTTGTGGCATTCTCAGTATCTTCCATTTAAACATCACATTGTTATTTCAGAGTGACACTGCTCTCCTTGCTATCTTCCAACACCCTCCAATGTGTTTTTCTACTTTATCTTTTGCATTATTTTATTTCAAAGGAAACAGGGAGAAGTTATAAGTTTATTCTCAGGTGTAAAGGAATCCAAGGTTAAGTAAACCTCAGCACTTTGATTTGGATAACATAGATCTGTTACATCACGTTTATCTCTCACAATACATTATTTTAAGACACCCTTAGAATAGCCATTCTAACTTAAACATGCAAAATTTGATAACATTGTATCCAAAGAAGAAACTATTGCTCAATGTGTAAGTTCTGGCTTTTTGATATTGAGAAGTTGATACAGATTTAGTCAAAATCACTCTACTTGAGATCTTTCATTGGGTTACAGATATGTGGTATCATATTGTTGCAGCAGTTTGGGTCATAGAAGCAAGCCAACAATGCCAGTTAGCCATGCAGGAGTAAAATTCCAAAGATCTGAAATATGTTCTATTTCTAAGCTATGATGTTTTGAAGATTAGGTATTGTGCATGCATTTTCTATATAAGATATTGTCAATTTATGATGAGTTTAGCCATAAATCACTTCAATGCAAGTCATGGAAACTTTATATCTAATTTCCTAGGACTAAAATGATCTAAATATCTAATATTTTCAGAAAGTATTGATACTTCAGGTTTGAAATTACTGCCATATAATTTTTGTATTTATATCCCTTTTTTAGTTTTATTTTGTCAGAGATGGGTGTTCCATTGCAGTTAGAAAAGCTGTATATGCAGAAGTCTTGAAAGGGTGTTTTCATACTTTGTGCCAGTCCAAAGATTGTAGGTGAGGAGTTAGGACATAAGAGACTTCTGCGGTGACATCCTGTAACTAAGTGGTGTCTCAAATTTTCTGATCAAGGAGATTATAGGGCTACAGAAGAAAGTGATCAATGATGTAGAATGTGCCTAAGGAGAGCCACATAGAGAGAAAGATTCTCTCAGGCTTTCACAAAGAACAAATGGGTCAAGCAATGGCCATCACTCATCCAGATGGCTGACAATGACAGAAGATCCACAAGGTGCTGTACATAGATGCAGGATAAATCCAGGGGGATATGACCGACCTTGAAAGATAGCAAAAGTTACATTTTTACTTATATAAGTCTTGCTTTAACTTGATCTTAGCCATCCAGCAGAAAATTGTAACCACAGTGTATGAAAAGCAAGGCTATATTAATATGCTGTGCTGTAAAAGATTCACATCATAAGCATTCATTATTCCAATACTTATACGAAATTAAAGCTATAAAAACAAATAAAAGTTAAAGCTATAAAAACAATTAAAAAACAGCACATAATCTGTATTCTGAATGAGTCTAGAATAGGACTGACAAGACAAATAAATAAAAAGAAACTTAGGTATTATAGAGCTATAAAATTAGATAACATAACAGGAGAATTCTTCAGACAGTATATAATCTAGTGTAACTAGTTTACCCTTATGTCCTGGGATGAAATAATGACATTTTGGAATGCTAGGAGTTCTAGGACTTTATGTGCAGGTTAACAAGGAAAGGATTCCCCAGGAATTGCAATAAGCACACCAATAAATAATATTTAGGAAGACCATTTGGATAAGGGAAGAAATGGATACATTGGAAGGCAGACTCAGATAAAGAATTTTACCAGACCCACATTACTGTTGATGTAGAAATACACTGAGAACATAATTTATCTATTACATATGTATGATTTTCTTTATTAGAACATACTGTATATGTACAAAACATGCTTTTATTTGTACATATGTTTTTATGTGCATTTAAGAAAAGTAGAACTACTGAACCCAAAATCTACAGTAAAATACTATGATAAGATATAAAGAAATAGAATGACTAAGAAAGAATGGTAAGCAATCTTTCTACTATTCTACATGAATCATGATGTTATAATTGTGTCTAGATTTAGATATTAACTTTAAAGTGAAAGAAGGCAAAGGAACAGGAGATGGCCAGAAAAAAAGAGATAATTAACTTTTTGGCAAATAACAGAATTAGATTTGTTTAACTTAGAGAAAGGCAGGATAAGGTTGACATGATTATAGACATGAGTCATACATAGAGTAATTAGGAGATAAATACAGTTTTCCGTGTACAAGGAAAATTACACAAGAGGAAATGGACTTTAATAAAAGCCTAATCTTATTTTCAGAATGAAAAAGAACCTTTTGAAAATTTACTATCACTAAGTTAATTTATAACTGACTATGTTTATGTAGGCTCTCATGAGACAATAATTTTGTGTTCATTAGCATTCCTCTATGTTGCATAGTTACTTATAAGTCTAGGCTGTAGGGATAGTTATGCTCATGGGTTTGTAATTTAAACAAATTTGAGCCAGTATCTTGATTTGGTTTCATAAACTTGCTTTCGAAGTAATTGTAAACAATGTGTCTGTGACCTTTTAAAATCAATATTCTCTCCACAAGGCGTGATTTAAGTTTGGTGCAAAGAGAAAAAAGGGGTATAGAGTGTTTCACGTTTATCTTGCTATCAGAATAATCAATGTTTGAAAATATATCACTAATAAACAGAGTTTTAAATAAATTTTTGTCCAATCATATGATCTTCAGTATCTAATGTGCTTTGATGTTTTAACCCATAATTTTAATTCTAACTCATTTTCAGTTTAAGTATGTGTATTGCTCAAGGCAAATTGGACATTTGTATGAAATACCATGGCTTACATATGTATAATTTTCTTTATTAGAACATAGTGTATATGTACAAATATGCAAACTTTTTATTTGTGCATAGATGTTTTTAATGTGCATTTAAGAAAAATAGAACTACCGAACCCAAAATCTACAGCTGCATACATGTATTAGCTGTTGTATTTTTGTGCTGAGACATAATACTTGATGTCCATAAGTTCAAGGAGGAAATGTCCATGGCAGCACACATAAGTTTCAGTCCATTGCCTACTGGCTGTGGAGTACTTTAAGTAGCAGAAGGGCAGTGCAGAGAGGAATCTGTCCAAGGCAGAGCAGTCCAGAGGCAGAAAGCCACAGCCTGCCTTTTTGCATTTCCTCTAACATCCCATGCAGGCTGTAAGCCTACTGCTTGGTGCCACCTACACCAGGCCGAGGCCACTCATTAAATCACACTAAAGATATATTAAATAAGTTAATGGAATAATTTAGATCACACATTGAATCCAAGTTCACGTACCTTAGACCCAGCTTCCTGCAGAAAGCCCCACCTATGTGTGCCTGAGACTTTCTGGGGATATCTAGGCAGAAGCCATAACACACATTTACAGAAAAATTAAATCAGAATCCAAATAAAATCCATGTGTTACAATTGAAAAGTTCAAAATCTGTCTGATTTTATTACCTTAAGTTTATATTTTGAAATTTTATACTTTGAAGTTTATATATCCATACATTTCTAATATTATATGTAGAAAATCTATTCATGTAATCTAGGGTCAATGAGAGAATTTTAATGTATTTGGTTTCTATAGGGTCTCACTATCCAGCTCAGACTCATAGTAATCCTCCTGTTTTTAGCCTCCCCAGTGCTGGGATTACAGGGCCACCATCACATCCATCTCGGTGGTCTTGGTGGCTTGCAGGGCATGTGTTGCCAGGAATTGAAACTCATTCCCTGTTTTTTCTTAAGTAGGTGTTTAGTCTTCTGATCCACCTCACTGTCCCCTGATGGGGGAATTTAAACTTCTTCTGTTTGAGGGAAAATTATGACAACAGTTGAATATATAAATTGAATTCTTCATGGTAGTATCAATGCTTATTTCAGTAGTGATTAATTTCATACTGTGATACAATTTCTGGATTTCAGATAATTGTTTGCCCTTCAAATTCATACAGAACCAGTGTATGGAACAGGTCAATTGTTCTGTAGTGACTTTCAAAAAGTTTGCAGTAACAGGAAACTGGGATGCTGTGAAGTGATTGATCTTTGAATGAGATGAATCTAAAAAACAATTAATTGGGACAAAAATTGCATAATACAACATATTGCAAGAGACCAGGAGATGAATATCCAAGACCATAAATACATCTGGAGGGAACATGTGGCAAGCAGAAGTTTCTTTAAGGAGGTTGTAGGTTAACGTGGCTTGTATGCTTTCCTTTCCTTTGCCTTGTCCCTGCCCTGCCCTGCCCTGCCCTGCCCTGCCCTGCCCTGTTCTGCCCTGCCTTTCTGTGCTTCTGTCTTTTCCTCTCTCTCTCTCTCTCTCTCTCTCGTATTTTAAAGTTTCAGTTGTTTTGTTTTGTTTTTTCTCTAGCATGGAATCCCATTAACACTGTATTAGTTTTAAAAATGTAATTTAGATTTTTGTCAGTGGTAGCTGATGTGAGGAAAACTAAGATTACAAATGGACTTTTTGTAGTGCTAGGGTGAGAAACTCCACATGGTAGATAGTATCCTAACATTGAGCTTTATCCTCATCCTTTATGGGGACAGAAAATTAAAGAAGTTGACACCAGTATCATCTAACTTAAATTGGACAGTATATGGAAGACAGAAAAAAAAAAAAAAAAACCCCGACAAGATTGTGGATTCTGATTATTTAGAACTTAAATTGATTCATTTATTTAATTATATAGAAGTGGGAAGGGCCAAGTCTTAACACTCAAATCACTGTTTATTATTTTTATCAAGAAATTTCATCTGAAGGTCAAGTGCTTACAGCCGTTTGCATTGAGTAAAATTGCTCCCGATTGTTAGACACTACAAATATTTTTTAGGGAAAGGCAATGTGTGTCTCTAGGTATTAATTTTGTTTTTACTCTACTATGTGTTAGTTCAATGTGGAACTTCCCTGTAATGCAGGAAATATTGATGCCTGATTGCTTTGCATTAGAGTTTGCCATCACTTAACTTGCTTTATTATCTGCACTCTAAATTGAGGATGATTATATTAAGGACTCTTCATCTTTTCATTATCTTACATTTATTTGACTGCCCTACTTGACTGCCTCATATTTAATTGAAATATCAATTGAGCTCACAAGTGAGAAGTAGAACTATTGTGTACGTCTCTCCATTTGGAGCATTTATTTTGAGATCAACAGTTTTTCTTCCTTTGTATTGTTCTTTTACTTTTAGTTGTGGTACAAAATCAGGAAAACAGTAGATTTGATGAGTCATCATATGCTCAGGAATCTTCTTTTCACTTGAAGTTTTTTCCACTTAAAATTCTAATCACTCAGTCCAGTCTCACTGTACAAATAAAATGTGATTAGCTTGCTATCTCCTAACCAAACAGTCAGACAATGACTAGAATGCAAGACATGTTAGCAAGATATCAAACTTTCCAAAGCTACAAAGGGGTTTGACATTTCTAAAGCAAAGTCTCACTGCTGTTTACTCCTTTCACTGGAAAATACAACTTAACATATTTAATTTAAAATTTAGAAATTATTTTTTGTGTTACAAATAACTTCAGTGATGTTTTGAAGTTTTAGTTTATCACAACTTAATTCAACTTAAAGACATCTGACAGCATAATTTACTTTGCTTTTATCTCTTTCCTATTTGCTTTCAATATAATTTTTAAATATAAAAAATGCAAACACTAATTGCATCTCAAAAAACATTTTAAATTAATTATGAATATAGACTTTCAGTGCAACATAGAACTTAGATAATGTCTTCCATTTATGAAATAATTGTCTAATATTGGTAATGGTAATGTTTAGCCTATGAATGTATTTTTAAAAAAGGGCGAAAGATTTATACGATCTGAAGAGAAACCAGAGCATGAATGTATTTTTAAACATAAAACTATTTTCAGTGCAAATTTAATATATATTATATTTTTAAAAAACATTTACATTTTTATTACACAACAATTATTGTTCACATTGAGAGTTTTGTACTTAAAATATTTTATGCTTAAAAACTACTAATTTTATTGAGAAAAAATAGCAATAAAACAGCTTCAAAATAGTTTAGTAGAATAGTTACAATAATTAAAACATTGCATATTGTTGTCTTCACAGTAGTTGTTCAAAGGACAAGATGCAGACATGGTATCCCGCCTAATCACTGTTGGTGCAAACCTTTCTTCTCAATGAACAAAGAAAAAGTAACTGTATATTTATCCTATCATATATATATATATATATATATATATATGATTATATATGTATATATATATATTCACAACAGAATGTTATTTTATTTATACTTTTGTAAATTTGGTAACAAAAAATACATTAATTGGTATTTTTATTAAATGTAACACTTTGCTGTACAAATATAGGGTTCTTGTTGAAAATTAAAGTTCTTTCATGTATAAACATAGCTCTTTAGCATTCAAAATTATTACTTGTTTTCATTGTCTATTTTGTCTTCCTTTGTAAGATTGTTTTCCTGTTTTGTTATTGATGAATTAACCTTAAACGTGTTACATGTTGGAAGAAAAATTAATTGAAACATTATAAGACTTTTCATTTTTAAATGTGGGCCTTCCCAAATTACTGCAAACATTATCTTTTCCTGCATGGTTTCAATCTGTTTCATGAATTGGAGATATTTATTAACAGCAGCATAAGCCATTGCTTGGGAAGTACAAGGACCTGAGTTTAAATTTGAGTACCAATGAATAAATAAATAAACCAATTGCTTGAATAAATGAATTCCATTACTGGTTTAAGATTTATGAGCATAGTATGTGTAGATTGTGAACCTTCTATAGTCTAAACAATGTCCATTAAAACTATTTTTGCTGGGGCTGCTTTACAAGGGGTTAAGCCTAGGAATCCACCAAGACTATCTCCTTAGATCTATTTCTATTTTATTTTGAGAAATATGCACAGGCTGGTGTCAGCCTCTAAAGCAGCTGAGAGTATAAACATGTGTCACTTTGCTTACTTTAACCGTTCGTTTCTTATCACACATCCCAAGTATGTATGATATTTATTTGTTTTCACTAACACCTATGTGCTGATATGTGCACATGTTTAGAAGTATAAAAAGCAAAAATTAATAGAACGTAGAACATAAAATAATACATAATAATTGGACATAATTTAATATTTTATTTTATGTAGTATTGACCCAAAACTCCCATAAAATAGTTTGCCTCCATCAACTACTGCCATTTACCAGTGCTCATTTTTTTCCTTCTCTTAGGGATCTGTACCAAAATAGAATTCAGGCCCTTGTGCTTGCCAGGCATACTTTTGCCTCTGTGCTATCTCCCAGCCCACAGCTCAGTTCTTCACACGATTATTTAACAGGTCTTCAAGGTAAAAAACACATTTAGGTGTAATACTTATATTGTTTTCCTCTTCTCTCAAAACCTCCCCACTGTCACAAGCTTCCTCTGTTGTTGTTGACTGAGAAATTGTCTGATCTGCTACATCTTTCTTTCTGGGGTCACACTGTTATCCGTACCATTAGTCTACGGCTTTTGCAGAGATCTTTCCCTGATGTTTGTCTATTTTATAAGACTTAGGGTTGTAGAACTATGAAAATGTTGTCTTGAAGTTGTATGACGTGAGATGAATATATTCCCGTGTACCAGAACTTGTTAATAAAAACACAAATAAGGAACATTTTCATTTGTTCTAGTTAAACTAAAATGTTACCATTAAAAGAAACTCTAGTCTAGAAAGAGGTTTCTCACCCCAGCTCTGTCATCAAATTGCAGTTAGAATATCGTGTTTTTTATTACATGTTATCCACTTTTATGTTCAAACCTTTTCCCCATTGAATTGTATGGATGAATACAACCCTTGGAGGACAATTCTGGTAGGAGAGACCTACCTCTAACTGTGAATAGAACATGGCCAAGTTGTTCTGTTCATGGCCACTTCAAATTCTCTTATAACCAACAGCAGCATTTCTCACTCACAGAATCAGACAATATTTTTTAATTTCACTTGAAAAGAACAAAAATGTGCTCCTGATTTTATTTTCTTTTAGTCTTAGCTTAAATACAAAATAACTGGAAAACACACAAAACAATTCCTTCACTCCTCACAAAAACAAACATGTTAGTGATGTCTGTTTCTTTTCTAACACAAAATAATGGGAAACACAAATTAGAATACATCACGGTCTAACAGAGCATTTAGCTATGAACAAAGTAATCTCAAATAACGGGGAAAAGATTAATGTTATTTTGTACAGTGTCGCTAGAGACAGGTTCAATAATAAAAGCACACTTGAACAGATCTGAAGAAGGGTATATACATATATCACTGTAACATCATGTCTTTAACTCTTTCAGGAAGACAAGAAAATGTATAGTGGAGGAAATGGTAGAATGCATTTTCCCTTCCTTCCACTTTTAGTGTTTTAAAGTCTTAATGGTTTCCGAAGTGATTTTACTATTCTCATATCTACCAAAATTGTAGGAGGCTTGCCTTATCGCCACAACCTTGCCTGCATTTATTGAAACTCATGAAACTGGAAAGGACCATCAGGAAAGTGGATATGGAAAGAGAAAAGCACCAAGACTAACCTCTGTAAATTGTTTGTTAAAAACTGAAGTTATCAACTTAAGAAAGGAAAGAAACAAATAACAAATGTTAAGGTCAGAAGAGTTAAAGAGGCCTATAACCTCAATGCTCTATCAAGGCATTGGTTGTACCGAAGTGAACGATCATTTGTTACAATTGCCTCTGACAAGGTAAGTAAGAGGAAAACAAATATTTTCCCAGAAGATTTCACAACTGAATCTCATGGAGATGATATGGGTGGCTCCTGCCTCTTGTCACTAGCACACGAAGACTGAGGCAGTAGGATCTCTGTGAGTGTAATGCTAGCCTGGGTTACAGCATGAGTTCAAAGTCAGCCGGAATGAAATAGTGTGACCCTATCTCTAAAAACAAAAGAAAATACGATTTCACTGGAGACCTTAGCTGTAATGGTTGCATTATTCACATGACTGAGATATAGGAAGAATTGAAAGAGAAAATTAAATGCAGCAAACATGGTGTATTTTACTATAAAATGTGGAGGCACTTGATACTGTTTATATTGAAAAGAATGCTCAGTCAAATGTTTTTAAACATTTTTAAAGAAAATAAAAATTGATAAAAAAAAACATTAGAATCAATATAGAATTTCACTAATTAAAATAATAGGAATTAAGCAGTAGTTGTTATACTGTATATTGTTGGAGTCAAATTAGTTGTTTCGAATACCAGATATAAGCATAAAAAATTAGTTAAAAAACTGAAAAAGAAGAAAAAATTTAAGAAGCGAGTGCTCCTTTCAGTAGAACAGTAGAAATCATAGATCCTGTGTATACACATATGTAAATATTTCCATTTTCTTCCTTCCTTCCTTCCTTCCTTCCTTCCTTCCTTCCTTCCTTCCTTCCTTCCTTCCTTCCTTCCGCTTTTTACTCATCAGAGTCAAAATATTTTGAATGTTATTCTGCACTAAGTGTCTTGAACTGAAAATGAATTCATATTGGCATTGAAGAAGTATAGGAGAGGGCCAGCCAGATAGCTCAGCAGATTAAAGCACCTGCTTAGCCAGAGCACAGCCACCAAGATCCTATCCCAGCATGCCATGCTGGCCCCACCGCAGAGGAACACAGAGAGCGATTGAGACTGTACGTGGTGGCACACTCCTATAATCCCAGAGTTTTGAGGCTGAAAACAGGAGGATCACTACAAGTCTGATCTGTGTAGTGAGACCCTGTATTAAATACATAAAAACAAAAATAATATGAAGTATAGGAATTAGGCTTTGAGTTTAGTACCATAAATAAAAATAATAAAACAGGTAGAAAACAAAATCATGAGTAGAAATGCAGATAGCCATGTAGATAGGCCATGAAAATGTATTGTATTTACTTTGATTCACTGCACTGTTCAATGAAAATACACCTGAAAGATGCCTGGGAAAAAAATCAAAGACTTAACATGTTCCTTGAGATCGAAATTAGAGTGGACAGACAAGGAAATATGAGTAGACACTTACACAGGAAGTAAGTTGCTATTACTGGTAATGGCTTAAAAAGAATCAGAGATTATGGGTCCCTGAGTTTTCCTGAGCTGCTCTAATATGGTGCAGTTTAGCTGAGTTTGAATCAACATATTCCTGCCAGTGTGTACCACCAGTGACCCAATCCATCCTACCTGGCAGTGGGGAATATGACTTAAAGCCCTGTTATTCAACAAAATGAATACTGGATTTTTAGAAAGCAACCAAAGGAATGAAAACGTGGAAAGAGTATTAAAAATGCATGCAAATTAGTGACAATCAGGATAACCCATTTATTTATTTTAACCAACAAAGGTAAATTAAACCGTGATGGAACTGAGCAACAGCAGGAGCTTGAGGGATTATAGGAGGTTCTGGTGGAAAACAGTGTTCTTGGAAGTACGAGATAATGGTTTAAAATGCAAGATACGACAGTGCGAAGGTCAAGTTGCACTTAAAGGAGTGTGGTTGATGTAAATATTAAGCCACAGGGTGAGTGGATGAAAGATAATATGACTGAATGTGAAACAGCTTCAGAACATCTAAGTTTAGGGAACTTAAAAGATCTACATTAATGCTAAAATTATTTTTAAAATGTGTCATGAGTTCTCTGGGAAAGCTAGCCTGACAAGTTGTGCAGCTTCTTACAGCTAATGTCTGGGAAATATAGTCAGGGTCAGCTTGCAGGCATCTTTTCCTATAATTCTAACAAGGTGATGAGTAAGGATTTTATCACTTGACATGAAAAAATTAAAATAGTAAAGGTTATCTATGGTGGACACAGCTTAAGTGGCTGAGTGCAAGCATCTCTTCCATCAAGGAAACATTAGCAACAAAAGCAAATGGAAAATTCCTGTAAAGCATTACTTTATTAACAATAATACCTTACTTATGTTCTCTCTCCATGACCATTGACAGATTCTAAAGCATTTTACCGTCATTTCTTGTGAGTCTTACAACAACTCTGGGAAGCTTCTGGAGACCCTATCAGGCTCCTATTGCAAAAGTAAGACTCTGAGGTGTTAAATGTACACAACAAAAAATTAACACTACTACATGCATGGCAAGCCGAGAAAAATCAGATGGATTGGTGTAATAGATGTATTCCTCTTTGCTCTGAAAAACTATGCCTATTTCATTAATTTTTCCATATATGATTATATTTAATGAAACTTCCTCCATGGATCTTGATTCTCATTCAGATAAAATCAAAATAAAATATTAGAAATATTTCTAAACATTATAAAACATTTGTAGAATTCAGCTTATTTTATCATGGTATTTATTAAAACTCAATAAATATTTGACACACATATTGAAAATACATCTACAACCCAGATGAGGAAAAAAATATCTTTAGAAATTTTATAAGATAGTACAAAAAGTTTAGATAGCAGATATTTCTACATTATTGCATTTTTGTAATGGCATACAGAATAAAGAAAGCTGTAGAATTATTCAAATTTTGAAGGTAAATACTTCAAATATTTTGTTTTTATAATCTCACCTCAGGAAAAGAGTTTCAATTTTATCGTCTGACAAACATGTTTAAATTTTTGTGCTGTTTGGCTCGTATACATCAGAATATCTTGAGCACCTTCTGCTGTTCATCCAACTTTCTAAATCTGTCAAAACTTCCCATTTTTCATCTGTGAAACAGAGATAACAGTGTTTTTCCTCAGGGCTATGATGAAAAAATAAGAGGGAGTGTGTGGAATGTTAGGAACACTATGCCATTGTTTAGTATGATAAATTCTAGTTGCTTTGAGAATTTTGTAATTTATTACTCCTTCAAAGTATCAAAAACAATATTTTGATACTTATTTTTAATATTTAAAGCATATGCCTAAGCATAAAGTATTTCTTGATATTTAACACTCTAATGTAAGTATTGTAATTTCAAATCAGCCTTTGGAATTTGTGTTTTGTTTTCCTTTCTAGAGCATATTCTAGTGCATACAAAATTTATTTTTCCTTCCTGTACTGCAAATATATTTTCTTTTTATTTCTATTTCTTTTCTTTCAGTATAATTGAATAAAATACATGTGAGTTTAGAAAGAAAATGTATTGCTCCAGATTCACTCCAAATTATGAATTCCCCTTCCCTCCCTTTCCCTTCTTTTCCCTCTCCTCTCCTCCCCTCCCCTCCCTTCCTTTCCTCTTTCTGTTTCTCTCTCAAAATAAGATGATGGAAAAATGCTACCCTATCAGAAATCACAATAAATATAAATAGGAATAAATTATACACTTTTAATCAAACATGAAATTCAATGTCCCAATTAGATTCTCCCAGAAGCAGACTATGAGATGAAGATTTGAACAAAGACGATATAATTGCTGTTTTTGGGAACACAGCCAGGGAATTTGAGGATAAGGAATATATCAGGCGACATAGATTAAGTAGCTATAGTAGAAGTCATGGGAAACATCCCTAAAGAGGAGATCTCGAATTTTATCTGTAAAAGATCAAGGATTAAGTTATATTCATTAGTTGGTATCTGTAAAAGCTTAATCCATTATCTATGTACATTCATTCTGAAAAGCTTATAATTAAGACCATTCTTTGAAATTGAACTTGGAGAACAAAATATTTTATTTGCATGTCCAAAACAGAAACCTTGAACTTTCATTAAAATGTTACACTGGTAGTTCAAATCTTCTGATGGTGCAACTACAGCAGTAGCTAAATGCTTGTGTCGGGGTAGAGTATGGGTGAAGTGTAGCTACCTGCTATGTGCAGTATAAGTAAGTAGCACTACAAAAAACAGACAATTTAAAAAGTGAAACATGTATACTATATCAAGAAATAGAGAATTCTGAAGCAGTAGTAACAATTTAACATAAAATAAGCAATGAGTAAACAAAAATATAATTGAGTACTAACTAAGTGATATCAAACTGAACTTTCAATATGCTAGACTTTAAAACCCATCCAATTTTTATGCATCTAATAAAAAGTGCCTGCCTGGCAAGTGCAAGGTCCCAAGTTCAGTGCCCAGTACCCCATGCTATGCTGCCTCCTGAATGTCAGGCATGCTGTGCTGGCCATTGAAACCAGACATAGTGGTGCACTCCTATAATGCCAGTACTGGGAAGGCTGAGACAGGAGAATCACTAGGAGAACAAATTGGAAAGTGAAATCCTGAACCAAACTAAAAAAGAGAAAGTGATGTGTGTATTGGAAGTCTATGGAATTTAGAAAAACAAATAAACATTGTCAAATAATGCTTAAAGCCACCACGAAATACAAACTAATAGATCAGGTTTGCTTTCTCCAAAATTCTAAGCAAACGTTAATGGAAATAACTTCACCCTCCTTTTAAGAAGTGTATGAAATGTTCACATTAATAAATACACCTAAGACATTTGGACCCAGTTTATGTTTTATCTCAAGCCATTATCATTTCTGTCAAATAAAATTATAGATAAAGTACAGGTTATTAAACTGAAAGACAATGCTTCTGATTCAGTGTGGCAATTGCCAGGATTTTATTAGCAGAACTGTGTGATGATGCAGAAAAATTGTAGTCTGATTTCACTCAGTGGTATCTCTGTAGTGGATTCCTCTGAATCTGATCTGAACCCAAGTACTACAATGCTCAGGACTATTTCAGAGAACAGATGGATAAAGTTTTTACTGAAGGGTATGTGAGTGTGAGTGTGAGTGTTTGTGTGTACGTGTGTGTGTGTGTGTGTGTGTGTGTGTGTAAGATTTAATAAAATAAAAACAGGACTAGTTGCTTTCCACATTTTCTAGGTTGTGAAAATTTGCAGGGATTGCCTGGGCTGTGGTTCGAAGCTACAGTCTGTTGCTTCTAGGTCGATTTAATTTAGACACATAGTAGTGTTTGAAGTGAACTGTTTGAAACAAGGAAAAGTTTCTAAAAAGAACAAATCACTGATGCATACAATAAAATGGAGTACTTATTTATAAAAATGAATCCACACAATATATTACCGGGGCATGCAATAAAAGCAATTCAGATACTATTCATGGTTTGAGGTATAAAATTCTAAGGATTTTGAGGCACAATGAGAGATTTTCAGTATCACAACCCTGGAAGAGAGAAGGGGTAAATGCAGACTTAATAACCTAATCATAGGTAGATGCAGATATGAGGCTGTTTTGAAACTAGCAGTAGGAATCACACAGCTAAGCAAGTACCCAAGGAAAAAAACAGGGGGCTGAATACTGCCTCCGCCTGTTTGTGTGGCTCTAATGGACTACTTGGGTTGATTACTTACGAACACATATATTTACTACAGACTTTGCAGAGGCTGGCAAGAACCCCATCTCCTCTTCCAAAGTGATGTATGCATGCTGCTGCTTCTAGAAGGACTAGGCCTTGTGTCATCCCATGAAGAAGTGACAGAAGAATAAATAGCATTGGTAGTTCCCTGCAATGATTTTGGATGACTGGAGAATTGATACTCTGTTCCAGGAGATCCACCACTTGTGAGCTTATCAACTTACATCTCCGTATGCTCAAATCAGTTCTGTGTCTCTACAACATCAGAGAATCCCAATATTTATCCCAACATCAGCATCAGAGCATAAAGGAGTCCATTTCTTTGTCTAATTAGATCAGTTTCATGAAGCAAGGAACCAGGGAAGTTTGGTGAGTGAATTTAAAGAATCAGAAGAAAGTTATACTACACAAGAAGTACAACATTCTTATGGCAAGAAAATTAGAATTCATTCTGCTTGTCAGCTTTGTTATTATTTCTAATTCTTGCATATTATTACAGTTTGGTTAAATTCCCTAATTCTGTTGATCCCTAAGAAGTGTCTCAGTGTGACAATTCTTGTTTATTCTTCTCTTAGCATTATTTAATTCATTATTTAGTATCCTTAATTAATTATTATACTTTTAAGATATTAATGAGATGATTCTATAACCAATATATTTTAATTTTTCATTGTTTCATTTTATTTATGATATACCACGTCTTACCAATGTATCAAATGTATCTGAGTACTGCATTTGCTTCCTCCATAAGTTGAAATCTGAAACCTAAAACAGTATAAAGAGAATGAAAGCTCTCATGTTGGCTAAAAACACTCTTCCTAATCTTGACCACCTGAGGAAACTGTCAGATGTCTCTTATGTGAGCCAGGAACCTTATCAGATGCCAAAGCAGTTGATAATTTTCATCTTGAACTTCATTTTTAAATATACTACCCATTCCATGGTATTTTATGTTAACAGTCTGAATGGACTTACATAGTGCTTGATTATTCCAATGCCATCTGGCATAAATTCATCTCCTAACTGATTTAGTTGGCTATGTTGAATATGAATTGAATATACAAATTCTAGATTTCACTTTCAGAATAGGTAGGGTTTATTATATTTATTTGTTTGTTGTTGTCTTCTTTGCTTTTTGTGCATGATTATTCATTTTATGAGTTTTTATAATTATATTTCTCCTAACAAGAAATAGAAATACATTGCATTGCTTTGTCATTCAATGTAATAATGACAGTTTCATCTAAGTCATTACTGGTACATCCATCTTGAATGTTTTGCAATGTCTTTCAGAGTAGGGAACCAAGTCCTATATAGGTTTCAAGATACCTGGTTCCTGTTCATCAGGAAATCCTTTCAGTTCCTATCAATCAGAAGCAATCTCATCTTTGTTTTACTTATGTTTTGCTATTTCATTTTATTTTTTTAATAATTTTTTGAGAAAGAAGTAGCAAGGACATAGTTTCAAGACAGGTTAGTATACAGTTACAATAATTAATACATTACATTTTGTTGTCTTTGTAGTATTCATAGTACAAGATGCAGACATGATATCTTGTCTAAACATTATTCAAAAAGAAAGTTCAAAACTTTCTTCTCACTGAACTAAGAGAAATAATCTGTATATATATATATATATATATATATATATATATATATATGCAAACTATTTTGTATATAAAGATATTTTTCACTACTAAATGATCCTTCATTTATATCCCCTTTTTTGCTTACTTTTATCAGAGATGTATATTCCATTGCCATTCATGAATTGCAGATACATGAATTAAAATACCAGTTGATTTAAAATCTTTTATTAATTAGTGTTTATGTGTTTGGTCTTGTATGTTTATTGTGAGCTTAAATTGTTTTGTTTCACATCCTTTGTAATTATAATAGAGAAATAGAGTGTTATTCACTCTACTCCATAGTATTTGATTCACTATTTATGGACCAGTGTATTCTTTCCAAGTGAAAGAATAACCCTAGCGTGATGTCTCGGCTCTACTGTCAACTCAATTAAATTGAGATTCCAGGACAGATGATTAGATCTTGGGAACATTGCACACTACTTAATCCTTTGATATCCGGAGCTGATGTCACAGGGGAGTGAGGGGCAGCTTGCTGTGGGAAGAAACACATGAGGTCTCTCATGCCCTCTTGCTCTGTGCTCGGCTTCCCATCTCCCGCAAAGTAAGAAGCTGTGCTCCACCATGCCCCAACATCATGATTATCCAGATTTGCAGCCAGCCAACAAGGACCTGGGCTCCATCATACCATAAGCCAAATATACCTTTCCTCTTTTAAATTGTTTATGTCTGGTACTGTGTCCTCACAACAGGAAAGCTGATCAGTGTGTTACTGTGAAGAACAGTTAATAAGTAAAACCTTTCAATGCTCAGATTCCTTTTGTACACACTTGAGGCATTAATCTGGCTGTTCTGCTCTCCAGCCCTATGAATTGGATGATCTACAAGGTACAGCTCTTCTAATGAGTGCCTTGTAATTTATAGAGATTACAGATTAAATGGGAAAGAATGTATTACACTTGGCAATGAAATGACTATAATAGATATTTAAATTGTGACAGGTATTTTATAAAGTGCTGGAAAAATTATGGGCAGAAAGATCTATTTGACCATCGGAGTTATCACTCTGACATGCAGTATATTCTCCATACTATATTTTAAGGAACTTTTCTGGTAGTCAATGAACTAAGTTGTAGCTACTAACAAGTTACTCTAGAGGCAGAAGAAACATTCTGAGAATAATAACGAACTGGATAATTATCGAAAATAAAAAGATTGTCTTTTGTTGCCTAAAAAATGTGCAAGGGCACAGTGCATGTGATTGGGACCTTAAAATTAATCACTATTATGATATCAAATAAAGAAAAGCATTTAAAATCAATGGTTGCATCTTGTCCATATTTCTTGTATCCTTCACAAAATATATCCCATAAGTGATAATCCAACTTTATCGTTAACATTTTCAAATGAAGCAATACCAGAAGAAAAGAAATATACTCCATTCAGGGAGAAGATAATTACTGAAAATCCATTTCTTGCTATCTTTCCTAACTTGTGTTTTCATCATAACTCCATCACATTATGGATATCATGCTCTGAGTCTTGTGGATTGAGATTTTCACAAATACTTGAAATTAGTGCACTTAAGTCTCTTGTCCTTATTAAGTATATTTTATGTTTCTTTATGTCTTAAATTATAGAAATTTAATTACCTTTGTAATTTGGCTTATGCCTCTTGGGATTATCTGCTCTAGTGCTCCTGCACTTTTTTATAAATGTGGTTCATGAAAAATGTGACTCAACATTCCAGTTCATAACAAGAAAAAAGTATCTATTATCCATGTTTACCTGTACACTGTACTGAACCGCAGTGAAGCCATTGCCCTCCCAGTCATTTCCAGCTTTCAAGCATTTGGCTTTTTTGTCTTTTCTCTTTCATTGGAGCCTAGGACTCCAGTAGATTTTGCTGAGTTCTGAAAACTCAGACCTGATCAATATTAACTTCTGTCTAGTCTGGAGTCTGGACTTAACCTTCCTCCTCTTGGAAACATTTAGTGTACTTTTTTTCCATTTTCCCTTGGCTTCTCATCACTTCTCACAGATATTTGACATAAGTTTAATGAACCCATCTTGAAGTTCATTCAGTGCCCTGAGATACAATTTGTCTGAGCCAAAATTCTTAAATGCATTCAGTGAACTAGTTCCTATAATTTTTCTTGATAGAGTTGATTTATTGGGTTAATCAATCTTTTCCTACAAATTAATTTTAATCTCCTTCCTCAATTATATGAAAAATAAAAGCAAAACAACATTTGAAGATGTCATCTTGTTAGATTTCTATTCTGTTTTTGACTGTCTCTTCTAAGCATCAGATGTAAGATATCTGTTCATTATGTCCTTTCCGATGTAACTAAAGTGCCCTGTGGCTCCTCCCCTCTCTTTTAAGGTAGTGAATAAGTTATACATTTTTGGTCTTTCTATACTACTTAGTATTCTCTATGAAAAGAAAATAAATGGTGTGGGGTGTATGTGTGTGTGTGTGTGTGTGTGTGTGTGTGTGTGTGTGTGTGTGTGTGTGATGCAGAAAGATGAAGAGGACAAGAAATAAAGAAGGAGATATTTATGGTACTGAATTAGATCATATCATTCTAGAGACTGACATAATCTAAGAGCTGAAGTGTACATCAGCAAAATGTGTTTTGGAAGAGCAAGTGGTGTAACTCAAAATACAAAAGATGGCATGCTCAAAACTCAAGAAGAGCTGATACTTAGCTTTAATTTAAGAGTAGGAATTTTTTTTTCCCAACCTGATAGTCATCAATTAAGATTAATGCCTTCTTTTAAAAGAAAATATAAATAAATAAAATCTTCCTCCATTCTGTTTAGCTCTTCAAAAACATCTATGCTTTCCATATCCATTAAAGGAAGAAAATTGGCTATAATTGTTTTAACAAAATAAGTGTTCACATAAATATTCATAATAATGTTAAAACAAATATCTGCTTCTACTGTAGTTTAGTCAAGCTGAAAAATTAACAGCACAGACTCCTAGCATTTATTTTGTAGATTTCTGACATTTCTATTTGTGTTGAACTGTCCATTTTCATTAACCTTTAGATACATAAGCTATAATAGTGTGTTAGATACATTTCCTTAAATCATTTCACATTTTCAGTTTTAAGAGTTTTATTCAAAATAATGTTTTTTGTTAGAGTATAAAAATAAAAAAGTGTTAATGAAAGCAAAGTGAAAGTTGTCAGAAACAACCACTTGTTTCTCTATTTGTGATGTCTCCCTATTAACAAGAAAAGGTTTAAGAAATCTTTGGGAGTTTGTGTAAGATTTTTATATATTATTATCTGATGGTAATTATTATAGAAGACTCTAAGAATCACAACTGTACTAATAGCCCATTATGACTTTATAAAAAATTTTGTAAGACATCTTCCCAAGAACTGTTAAATTTCAGACTGATGCCACTTTTCTTATTAATCAATATGGTGAAGGCTTATCATTTCAAAATATCTGATGTAATCCTCCTAAATTGTTTGTCTTTAAAATTTCCCCTGATTTAACCTCTTTGAATATGGCTACAATTTATTACAGTAGGAGCTGTCCCTATGTAATGCTTTCTTTACAGTGTTCTGCTATTCCTCTTGCTTTTAAAATTATTTTGAAATATTTGAGGTATTTTTTCTGACTATTTCTTTAAACTCGGATATTACATTCATAACTATATTCAGGATACAAATCACTATAAAGTTGTATTTCTCAAAGTTCAGTAATTTCAGGAACTAATGCTCTCATTTTCATCTTATTATTACCCGAGACTTTATCGTTGTTATTCAGAATTACTCTAATGAGTTGATGGACCTTGTTGCTTTTCCAATATTCAGGGAAAGAAAATACACAAACCAGGTCAGAAGCATTTTACATAGTGAGATCATTTTCCATTTGCTGTGCTTGCTGTCATTCTGTGACCCTGTTCTAATTTAGCAATCTTTATTGAGGGCGTGTCAGTCATTTTGTTCCATTTCACCAGTTTGCAGTATTTGCCTGTTGTATCGTGATGTTTTTGCCAATTATATTTCTCTCTTTCTGCTCCTTCAGTTTTTGATTTGTTTTGTTAGTAACCAGTATCCCACCACAAAAAAGTCAATTGCGGTGAACATTTAATTTATTTACTTGGCAAGGTGGAGGGAGATGTGAAAAAATGTATACCTAACAGTAGGAATATCTTTGTATTTCTATTTTCTAGCAGTTTTGTTTTAAGATCAGGAATTGTAATTTCTGCTATTGCTTCAAACAAAGGATTTTGTTGTTATATTGTGTTTTTGTTTGCTCTTTGTTTGTTTGGGCTTTTGTACCTATATACATCATTTCATTTGAAATATTTTAATCACATATATTGTTTTCATTTTACTGCTGTGTTCTAGTGCAAAACTAAAAGGTTATAGTAGAATAGCACAAAATACAATTTTCCACAAGTATTGGTAGTACCTGCAAGTTTGTATTTATCTCAAAAGCTTCTTTAATTACATGAATTAATTACATTAATTAAAATGGCATTAATTAGAATGAATATATTTTGTCTCAGTTACTTTTCCTTCGTTGTTGGGATAAAATATGTGGCACCCAAAATTGGGGAAGAAGAGATTTATTTAACTCACAGTTCGTGGAGGTTTGAGTGTGTACTTTGTTGGCTCGAAGGAAGCTTGGCACGTGGCAGAGGGCAGCACTTTATGGCAGCAAAAAACTGCAAAACACAAAGAGCAAAAAAGGGAGGTGCAGTGGCAGCAGCAGCGTTGTAGAGAAGCTTCTCTCCCTAGTATTGCACTCCTCTTATCTTTTTTTTTTTTTTTTTTTTTTTGGCAGGACCGGAGATTGAAGTCAGGCCCTTGCACTTGCCAGGGAAGTGCTTATTCCACTGAGCCATCTCCCCAGCCCCCTCAACTTATCTTTGAGTGTACCAATCCCTTACAAAAATCACAGCATCACACACAGTCATAATCCCAGCATTGGACTATGAATTAATCCCAAACTCTAGAAGCCTTCTGTCCTCTTGCTGGAATGTGGCTGCCACCATTCTGGGATGAGGAGCCCTGCAGCTTTCCCCTCAAAGCAAAGCTTTTCACTGTTTCATCTTTGACACTGCTGGGGGTGGAGCTATGCCACTTCCTGCGATGCCCTCAGACTATCATTTCTCTTCTGTTTATTCTCAGCAATGGAGATCTTCTCAACTCTATCTTTGCAGCTTCCTTTTCATTACAGCTTCCTTTCCAACCAAATGCACAACATTTTAAATCATCCTATTGGGTTCTTTGCTTTTGATTCTCAACATAAATCTGGCTAAAAGCACCCTACACTAGCCATGATATTATTGCCTCAAAATTCTATGCCTTGAAATTTCTTTTGCCAAAATTGATCAGTTCACCGTGGTCAAACTCAATTTCAGGAAACCTCTAGACACAGCAAAATTGAGACAAACTTTCAGCCAAGTCATAATACGCATCTTCTGGAGTTCAACAACCAATGAAATCCTCTTCACAGGAGAATGCAGAACCTGATCTTTACTGGAAGTATTTCTATCATTCTTCTGACCATAATCTCCCATACAGAACAGCCAAAGTTGTTCCAGTGGCTCTCCTTCAGGCAGCAACTCCAGACCTTTCCTTTCTCTTCCTATAAGCTATTCCCAAAGGCTATTGAACCACAGAGTCAGGTATATTCACAACAACAAACCACTTCTCACTACCAAATTCTGTCTTGGTTACTTTTCTCTGAGTTTCTGGGACAAAATACCTGGCACCCAAAATTGAAGAAGGAAAGCTTTATTTAGCTCACAGTTTCTGGAGATTTTAGTTCGTACTCAGATGGCTCCAAGAAAGACTGGCACATGGCATAGGGCAGCAGTTCATGGCAGCAGAAGACAGGAAAACAGCAAGAAGCAAGGGCAGCAGCAGTGGCAGAGAAAAGCCCCTCTCCCTTCCTATTATTGCCTCTGTTCATGGGTGAAGCCCTCACACCCATAATCCTAGCATTGGATAATGAGAAGCCTGTCCAAATGACTGCATAAACGCAAAATGTAACATGTATCATCTAGATTGCAATTCTTTTATTTATTTAATTATTATTTATTTTTGATTTGGTACAGGATTTCAATATGCAGATAGGACTCAGAGTGTGCTGGGATTAGAGGCATGTAGCTCCATATTCAGTCTCGGTCACCAGTTCAGTGAAGCACTCATCCTACTGAGCCATTTCCCTGGCTCCTGTTGTTTCTGCTGTGTGATATCTTTCCATTTTTTGGTGTCTTTTGAATTTTTATACCTTTTTTGAAACAATACTGTGGTATTCTCAATATATATATATATATATATATATATATATATATATATATATATATATACATATATATATATATATGCATATTAGCTTCATTAGATTGAGATGATGTCTTTCTGTAACTTTTTACCATTTTTTTTTTCATGGACGAATAAATGTTTCGTTGTGTCAAAGTATTTTTCAAGATAAATTGAAATGATTATGTACTTTCATATCTGTTACTGTAGTGCTCAAATGTTTTATGTCTTCCTAGCTAAATTTTATTTTCACATGTATCTAGGATACTGTTCATTGTTTTTGTTTTCTTCAAATTATTAGAGTTGAAGGAAATATTAACACTTTGCTGGATTTCAGCATTGTTTAATGTGATCTTATCTTTTTTTTTATTTCTAGCTGCAATGATTTGTGTTTATTCTTTATTATTTGGGTACAATTTGCATAGGATTTAGCTATACTGTTCATTCAGAGAGCTAGCTCATTGTATTGATTTTTCTGTGTGTGGTTTGTTAATTCCTACTTTGAGCTTTAAAATTTCCTTCTTTAAAGAAAAAGTTGGAGCCGGGCGTGGTGGCACATGCCTGTAATCCCAGCACTCGGGAGGCTAAAGCAGGAGGATTGTTGTGAGTTCGAGACCAGCCTGAGCTACAAAGTGAGCATAAGGCCAGCTTGAGCTGCATAGTGAGACCCTGTCTCACAAAATAAAATAAAAATAAAAAAATGTTGGGAGCAGGGAAACGGCTCAGTAGTGTAAGCACTTGCCTGGCAAGTGCAAGGGCCTGAGTTCAGTCCCTGGCTCCACAAAAAAAAAAAAAAAAAAAAAAAAAAAAAAAAAACTTTCCTTTTTTTCAGTATTCGTATACTTAAAACAAACGCACAGGTTTAAGTACCTGCTTTCAGAAAAACCAGAAACATTATTTTAATACACTCAAGACTTGACCCTTAGTATTTTCTTGAATAGCCAAGCAACTAAATACCCTCTAGAAATATTACATAAGGGAGAAAAACAGGGCAATTGGCATATTTTCTCTAGATTGTAGAAACAAAGCAAACAGAGATCTTTGTGAAAGAAGAGCTCTCATGCTGAACACAGCACAAACTCTATAAAGTTAGTCACTATCAAATATGCTTTTATAGATATATACTTATCTTTAATAACATTTCTTAATTGAAAATTTAAAGGCTGATTTTCTGGGCTGTCATTTCAAAGGAGCAATAAATAATGTAGAAAATGATGAACTGCTTCGCATATTTCTAAAGAACAGGAAATGTTTATGCTTTGAGAAGTTAAGACAACTCACTGTACAGAATGAGCACCTTATGTGCACTATGCCCAAATTTTCTTGCCTGCAGTATTTTAATTCAAGTGCTCTTTCAAGACCAGAAGCCATGTTCACTCTTGTCCCAATCCCTCCAGCTCTTCTACTGCACAGATAAATTTCTTTTATTTAGTGGCTCATAATTCATACATGGTGGTAGATACAAGCAATTAAAACATGCATGGCTTCTTGGTAACCAGCTGTCTTTGCCAACATGGCAATAAAAAAAATTTGAGGTTCATTATTTTCTCTGAGTTCAGCACATCCTCCAAGAGGTGGTTCAAGTGACAAACTGTAATAATTGCTATAATGGTTACTGTCTAGAAGTCCACCCTTCTCCTGATGCAGTCACTGGGGTGGCTTCTAGAGTTTGTGATTAGTTCATGATCCAATAATGGGACTATGGGTGTGAGTGCTGCACCAGCCCTGGAGGATACCCTGAATACAACACAAAGCAGGGAGAGGGGATTGTTTTTTTTTGTTTGTTTGTTTTTTGTCACAGCTTCTGCTCTCCCTTTGCTCTTTGCTGTTTTGTGCTTCCAATGAATGGCTGTCCCCTGCTATGTGCCACTCTGAACTGGAACCAGTTGAGTATAGACTGAAACCTCCACAGCCTCTGAGATAAATGAAGGTTTCCTTCATTGAATTTGGATGTTGGGTATTTTTTCCTCACAATGAAAAAAAAGTAAGACAGCTTCATTTTCACCTCATTGTCTACCTTTTTTTTTATAAACAGCCAGAACCAAATTGTTTTTTGCTGTTTCTTGTATAATGTTCATAAGCAGTATTTCTTTGCCAATCAGCTAAGCCAAACTCCTGCATGCTACACAGCATAACCTCCAAATCTTTCTCTTCAAAATATTGTAGCCACTAAAGGGGAACAACTTCATTAAAATCATCAAAAAATATTTGCTCTGTTCTTGTGCTAATCTCTGTTATTGCACCAATGTATACATCTTTATTCTTCTTACTCAGCAGGATAATAACCCCCCCCAGCTTCATTTCATGTAAAATTACCTCATCCCAAATCTCCACATAGACAGAAATATACTTTGCTAAGCCACATACTTCAATGATGTTTTCTCTTTCAATTTATCGAACTTTTCTTTTTCATAAGACACCTTTCTTTCTAAATTGGTTTATGCTGTTATTTGAGTTCTGTTTTTATATGGATTATTTCCTTCTTCCTGTATTTTATGGTTCATATATATATATATATATATATATATATATATATATATATATATATATGTATGTATATATATATTTTTTTTTTGGGGGGGGGGAAGCACCAGGGGCTGAACTCAGGCAGAATAGTTCCTGGTCTGATACTCTTCAGTTTTCTGATGTTAGACTTACTATCTGCCATATTGAATATTTTATCCATATCTAAAAGAAATGTGCTTTGCTTTTGCTAACTGAAGTTTTCTCAGCAATTAGGCCATATTGAGTCGAAGAATCAATCTTCTCATCATCACTCCTTGTCAGTGTGTTTCTTCTTACAGTTGTTGGGAGAAGAGGGTTGATTTTCTCATAACAAGGACGTCATGCTTTCACTCATTTTGCATCCAGGTATTGAAGCTATGTCTTCCTTATGAATTCATCCTGTTATCATTGAAGTCACGTGACACGACATTGTACTGAAGCAACAACATTTATCTGACTTCTATAAACTCTCACAGTGGTGTAATCCCTCTGTCTTTCTTTCCTAGTGTCTGTGCAGTTACCTACTCTCACACTGCTAGTCTACTTTTGATTTCATATTTACAGTTTTAATTTTAAGGTAGCATACAATTATGTATTACTTTCTAATTAGACCTGAAAACACCTGTCTTTAGATGAAGTATTTAGGTCCACAAACATGTCATTGATATTAACATCAGGCTTGTAACCTTCATCATAAAATTTAAATTCTAGTTACTTATTTACTATTTTTTCTATATGTTCATAAATAATTTTACATTATTTTGGTTAACTTATACATTTTTCTGTGTAGTCATTTTATCTGTTTTGTTATTTTAATGTTTGCTTTAATTATCAGTCTATATTTTAAGAAATATTTCCCTACACATAGGCTATTAAAAATAAAACTATGTACTTTTCCTTTCTTTCATTCTTGTCTTCACACACATATGGTTAGAAATTCATATATGACAAAATATAATTCATAAACTTTCATCCCGTGAAATTATAAGGTTAATTTTAAAGAGATTGAAATAAGATACAAAATTCATATATTGACCCATGTAGACAGCTTGGAGGACTTTATTGCTTGGTAATAATCTAATGTTGACATATGTTATGATTTTCCATCTGAATGAAATAAGTCCTCCAATATTTTTACAGTTGCATCTTCTTAAAATAATTTTTGTATGCTATAAAATATATTTCTTTTCAAAAATTTATTTTAAAATAATATATAAAGAATTATTTAATAAGTGGTGCTGGAAGTGCTGGCACTGTTAATTATTAAAATTAGAGCATATCATTCACCATGTAATAAATTCAATAAAAATGCATCAAACATGTAACTATTAAAACAGAAACATTAAGTCTACTGAAAGATAGAAGAGGAAATTCTCTTGGAGACATTGGTATAGGTAAAGATGTAATGAATAAAATCCCAAATACATAGTAATTATCAAAAAGAATCAACAAGTAGGATGTCATCTTATTAAAAATGGAAACCACTAACAGAATGAAGAAGAAACCACTACTGGAGAAAAAATGTGTGCCAGATATTCCTCAACAAATAATTACCACTGAGAACATATAAAGAACTAAAGGGAAATAAGAAAATCAGAGTACACAAATTAAAAGACCCAATCCAAACATAGGCATATGAAATGAAGTAATAGAAATTGAAAGTAAATGTATCAAAAGATGTTTAGGGGCCAGTGAGATAACACAGCAGACTGAAGTACCTGCTTAGGCAAGCTTAGGCAAGCATTGGGACCATGGTTCAATACCCAGCTCCACATTCCATACCAACCCCACCCCCAGGGTGGGCTGCACCAACCAGAGTGTGCGCTTGCTGTAATCCCAGCAACAGGGAGGCTGAAAACAGGAGGATCACTATGAATCTGAGGTGCGTAGTGAGTCCCTGTACCAAAAAGAATAATAGATGGTAACATCACTGGCCATTAAAGAAATGTAAGTTTAAACAACACTGAAATTCCATCTTACCCCAGAAAGAATGGCTATTATCAAGAAATCAACCAATAACAATTGCTGGAGGAGTTATGAGGAAAAGGGAAGGCTTTACTACTATTGTAGGAGAGCAGTTTGGTGCAACCACTAAGATCAGTGTGTAGATTCCTCAAAAACTGGTAGCGGAGTTCCATAAGGCCTACTCTTCCTTTTCTGGGCACTTTGACAGAATTATTAAAAGAATCATACAAGAGCCAGATATATATAGCACAATTGGTGGTACCCAGATCTTAGGAACAACCTTAAATCCCATCAGACAAGGGCTGGATAAAATATATATGGTAATCTATACAATGGAATACTACTCAACAATGAAGAAGGGTACATGGAGACTTTTATACGTAAATGGATGCAACTCAAGACCACTCAAAAGTGAAACAAACCAGAGGCACATGTGTAAAAATTGTGTTGTCTTTCTAGTGTGAGAAACTAAAAGACTAAATAACAAGCAAAATGTTCAATAGATATCTACAATGGGGAGAGCCCTGGGATGGAAATATGGAGAAAAGGGAAAGAAAAGCAAAAAGAAAAATATTCTATCTATCATCTATCTATCTATCTATCTATCTATCTATCTATCTATCTATCTATCTTTCTATCTATATTTATCTATCTATCTGATAAGACAATTATACCACTAATTTCAACTAGTTCATTGAAAAGAAAGTTTTGTGCTAATATTGTTTGGATAATTAATTGCTGACAATTTAAAGTTAATACATAATGTATTGATCCTCATATAAATTTGTATTTAACTTTTTTAAATGTAGTTTTCTTTTAGAAAAGAAAATGTTCTTCATTAAGTTTCACTAAAATCATCTGCAAAAAAAAAAAAATAGAATAGAAACAAAAAATATTGACTTTTGTCTGAATTTTTTTCTAGATCCAAAGCTTATTTTAAAAAAAATAGGAGAAGGGATGAGTACTTCCCAGGAATAATAGCATAAAAAGTGGTCCCTACAATGTCTGGTCTTGCTAAACTCTTAGCATGAAGACTGGAGATAAAAAGGCCAGGGAGATGGCTCAGTAGAATAAGCACTTCCCCGGCAAGCTCAAGGACTTGAGTGCATTCTCTGGTTCCACAAAAAAAAAAAAAAAAAAAAGACCGGAGAAAAGTTTCACACTCAGGAATGCAGGGAAGAAAATAGTGATGGATATTGTGGCAAGCATTACTGGTCAGGTAGACACTTAGTAATGTGAGGAAGGTACAGATAGCACTCCAACCAAAAAGTTAATATATAAGTATGGAATTGCAAGTTTGTATTTGTTAAATATACTCATATAATATGTTTCCACATTGTTAGCTTCAATTCTCTGTGTTTTTGGCAAAAAGTATATGTACAACTTAAGTTTAGTCTCACACTTAACAGATGTAAATTAATATTTATTTAATGATCTTTTAAAACAACTGTTTCTCATCTTAAATATATAACTACATGATATATTAATGTATTTCTACATATTAAAGTATACCATATTTTTCTCTTTATTGGAACTATATTATTCTTTGAATTTCCATTTATATTGCTTTCAGTAGATTGGGCACAATTCCATAATAATCATAAATTTATATTTTATATTATACAATTCAGATTTTGCTTAATCTGATCAACTATCTGGCTTACAAAACCAGAACCATTTTAATGTATGTAAAATACATTCTTTTGCCTAATAACCTTGTAATTAATTTATTTTTACTGTTGTACATTTTGTATGTCCTGACTTTTAAATTACATTCCACATGACAAAGGAAAGTACAGTACTGAATTCATTGGCTTTTAATTTTTGGAAGACAACATTCTACATTACCAAATCCAAAACCAGGCCCTACCCTAATATATATTAGATACCTGTTAGTAAAAGTATGTTACATGTTATATAACTATTCAAAAATACTTTAAAAAATAACATTATTCCAAGCCTATATAAAATAACTAGGACATGAGATATACCAACATAGAATAATACTGAAACCTTAGTACCTTTCTCAAAAATCTATCCAAAAGACCTGAGCCAGGAGAAACTGCAATCATATTTGTATAAATCAGCTTCATGCAATATAAGATACATCCAAGAAGTCTAGATTAATTACCTTAATTTATTTACTGTTTCCCTTATTTGCATTATCATCAAGAATTTATAATTAATTACTATTGCACATTCTGTATGGGAAGACTAAATTGTTAATGTTACATATTTGGCCCATGAAGAAGTGTTTTTATGTTAAAATTGACATTCTGGCTTCCTTAGTGTCTCATACATATGAAAAATGCAGTATTTGAGTCGTCCTTGAAATGTGCATCTGTACTTTCCATTTGGGCTCCCTTCAGGTCAGTACATGCTGTGTAAAAATGCCTCAAATTATTGTACCTCATAGAAGTAAAATATATAAATGTAAAATTCCCCATATTCACAAAAGTTTGCACTCTATTCAAGTAATATTTTTGGAGTTGGTTGTGATTGCTACTTCATGATCTTATTGCCTAAAATGCTTTAAGAAAATTATTAATAATTCTTATCTTTAAATATACTTACCTCAAAGTATAGAGGATTGATGAAAGCCACTACAGGTAGGTGGTCAAGATTAATATTACCAACCGCAAATAAACATTGGTAGCGTATTTTTAATTCTGTGATGGAAATGAATTTTTACCTTGATTGCCTCATGAATCTTATAAAGCATGAGAAAAATTCCAGAAAAAAACCATATTGACAAGCAACAAAATTTTATTTATTTATTTATTTATTTATTTATTTATTTATTTATTTATTTATTTACTTACTTACTTACTTATATTTGGCGGAACTGGGGATTGAACTGAGACCCTTGCACTTGCCAGGGAAGCGCTTATTCCCCTGAGCTATCTCCCTGGTCCCTTGCAGCAAAACTGTAGACATGTACTTTTTAAAATGGTGGAGGTTATCAAAAACAAGGAAAATCTATGAAATAGGTTACAAGAGTCTCAAAAATCAATAATTAACCATAACATACCTTGGATGCGATTGTGAAATAAAAAATGAGAAGTAAAAACTAAGTTAATGGGAAAAGTACTAACTTTTGTTGGAAAATGGTAACCATACTGGACCGCTGTGTATAGCTAGACTACCGTAGTGACATAAACTTTTTAGAGTCAAATATGTGTATGGATCCCAGAGTATGTGGAAACTGCATCTTTCTTTAAAACTTTTTAAGTTTTCTTTAAAAATTTCTATTTATTTATTTATTTATTTATTTATTTATTTATTTTATTTGATGCAGGATCTCACCTCCCCAGTGCTGGGATTACAGATATGTACCACTACACCCAGTTTCAGAGGTTCTCGGGCCTGCACAGTATGAGGTACAGGGAATCAATCCCAGGACCCTGCCCTTGCCAGCCAGGCACTTAGACAACCAAGCTATCTCCATAGCCTGTAGAACTATTGTATTAATCTAAAGCTATTATAGAATAAAAGGTTTAATGAAATAAATATTAAGATTTGTGCAAGGTGAAGGAGTATTTCAATTTCATTTTGTATATGGTATTAAGTAACCTTTAAAAAAAAAAAGAAGATAGAATGACAAACTATCAAGAAAACTGTAAGAAATTTGTATTTCAAGTAGGATTCTGTCATTCTTTCCATCCTAGTATACCGCTACTTTAATATTCAGAAACTAATTGATTGAAGCATCACTGTAGTTTGTTTACACAAGTATAACTGGCTTTGCCGCATTGCTATGGTTTGTGTCTTCATTCGTGTGTCGTCCCTCCAAAGCTGCTTGAAGTCATGAGGACGGTTCTGCAGTTTGTGACTGATTATTGTGGATGTGGCTGTGCACACGCTGGGGCCGTTAATCTGCACTGCATTATAAGGAGGGGAGAGAGGCTAGCTAGCTGTGTGAACAGCTGCAACTCCCTTGCGCTCTCTTGCTCCTCACTGCTGCCGTGAAAGGCTGCTGCCATGCGCCACTCTGCCTTGGAACCAGCTGATTAAGAGTTAAAATCTCCAGGAACTGTGAGCTAAATAAACCTTTCTTTCCTTCACTTTGAGTATTGGGTATTAATCCCAGCAAGGAGAGAAGAGCAACTGAGATACCCGTATTTAAATAATTCTTTCTGTTTATAGTTTCCAGTGACCAGACTTTATTTCCCAAGGTGTTACATTTGGATGCTTTATAATAATATGCTAAATATATCATGAAAAATTAATAAGTACTGATTTCATAGTATTTTCCATTTATCAATGCTACACTTTTGTATCATTTTGGGATACAACCCTTAATCCTTTCTTTGAACATCTGCTATCTTTCTCAGTTGGAATAAATTTTTAGTTACTCCATTCTACAGTAAGGCCAGGTTCAAAGGAATCCATCCTCCAAAGTATGCATTGATCCAGTGTGTCACTTTTTCTTGAATAACTAGTGTAATTTTGCATACTCCATATGAGCGACAGGTGGAATTTGTTAAAGCATTTTCATTATTGGTTCGTGTTATATTCTCTGTCATATTCTGTAGAAGATACATTAGAGAAGCCCATAGGTATCATGACTAGATTTGTAGCTAGACGATATCAAATTGAGTGGACAGTTAACCATGGAAAGCCACAGAGTTTGCCACAGAGCCTACCCACTACATCTGATCCTCTCACCAGGTCTGTACTGTGTTCTTAGAGAGGACTTTGCCTATCACCCACTCCAGAGTACATGTTTCACATGCTTTTACTTTCCAAATTTCAAATATTTTAACTGCTATTTATTTTCTATCGAAAATAATGTCTCTGGTATGGTGTTCTCATTTGGTTTTAAAATGCCAACATTATGAAAATTCATATGTTGATGGCTCGGCCTTCAGTGAAACAATGCACAGAGATAGGGACTTGGACAGGTTATAAGGTTGTGAAGGGTCTAACCTCATTAACAGAAAAACCCACTGATAAGTTACTTTTTTAGGCTTTGGGGTGAAAATGTAAACATTAGGTTGTAGGTCACAGTTTAAGAAAACAGGACATTGTGGTGAATACTCTCAGAGAATACTCTAATAACATGTGTCCCATGTTATTATTCTTTCTTTGCTTCTCAGATGCCTAAATTCAACATTTTTTTCTCCATTTCTCCACATGCTGATGTCGGACTTCACACAGATCCTCAACACCTGAAATGTCTACACATCTAAAACCATGGCCCACAATGAACTTTCCCTCTTTGGAAGTTGTGCTTCCCAGATGTTTTGTCACAGAGACAGAAAGCTAGCTGAAAAATGAGGTCACATTTCACACAAGATGAATTAGCCTTGCATCAACTCAAATGCCTTCTGTGACAGTGGAGCTTGGCTCTGTCAACTGGAACAGTTTAGAAGCCGCCCACGGGAGGAACGCCTGCACCTCAGTGTGGTGTACATGGCCAGGTCATGCAGGGGTGATCTCCAGTCACGTCTGCCTCGGGGCCCTTCCTACCCCACACAGGTGCTGAGTCCCGCCCCCAGATCACCAGGACATAAGTGCCTGTGTACTGCCTGGTCATGCTGTCATGATGTCATTGCTATTGAATTAGCCAACCATGGATTGAATTTGCTGAAACCACGAATCAAATTAAGCTTGTCCTCTTTAATCTGTGATGTCAGCTATTTGGTCCCAGCGACAGAAAATATAATACATCTTTCAATTTCAGAAAAGGATGCAAAGCCATACCATGAATCCAATTAAATTACTTTAGTCATATAAATAAATTATTTGACTCAATGAATAACTTTAAAATCTGGATTTCTTCATGCTATTGAAAATTCACAGGAGTATAACATTTTTTGAGAAATATGAAGCCAAATCTATATTTAAAAAAAAATCAAAATGATATTTCTTGTGAGCATTCTTCAGTACACTTCTCTTTGTATAAAAAGCATGAAAGTTAACTATGAGGATAAGGAATTATAATTTCCTCTTATTAAATTTGGAGACAGAGAATTAATTGGCATATAAATGCTAAATAAGTATTTTTGAGTTAATGAATAAATCCACTAGCTATTTAAAGCTATAGTACTTAAAAAATTTAAAGCATTTATTAGGCAAACTCTCATTTTATTTAATTGAGATATGTATATTAATTTTCATTGTTTAAAATGCAGAATTGAAACTCAAAATATCTGAAATCCGCCTATAGTCACACATCTAGGAAAACAATAGTTCTCTAAATTCTAATATGTTCATTATTGTGTCTTTAAAAACAAAAAAAAACACAAAAAAACCTTAAATTGCATCCATTAGGCAACTATGGAATTTTTTAATAATTACTAACTTTTTTCTTTTTTTAAACTTATAACTGTTGATAGTTATCCATTAGGCAAATTAACGAATTTCACTGTATTATGCATACGCATAAAGTGCTTCTTTTGGCCCTTCTCAAGGCTGTGTTTCTCTCCCCTTCATCCCAGGGTCCTTCTACATCTTTTATGTTCTCTCTGCCACTTTCAGGGCTTTCATTTTTCACTTTTTACTTGACACAATGACCTCCCATCCACGCATTTTCTTAAGAATGACAAGGCTTATGTTTTCCTTTATGGCTGAATAGTACATGATTGTGAATAGATTGCATATTTTCTTTATGCTTCCATCGATTGGCCAACACTAATTTACTCCATATCTTCACTAGTGTGAGCAGCGCCACAGTGAAAATGTGTGTACTGGTTTCCTTACACTATGCTGATTTTAATTTCCTAAGTTGTATGTCAATGAGCATGATAGCAGCTCTATTTTTCTTTTGTTTTCTTTATTTCTTTTCATTCATTTAGTTCTGGCCTTTGAACCAAGGGCTTTCCACCTATAAGTCAAGTGCTTTACTACTCAATCATATCTTGTAGTCCTAGATTTATTTTAGGCTGTTGAGCCTTCAAACCTGATTTCCATTATAAATGTAGCAATTTACATTCCAGGAATGGTATGAAAATTCCTATTTCTCTGCTTTCTCTGGAGCATTCATTTCTCTGATAATAGCCATTATCATTAAAATGAGGTAAAATCCCAATGTAGCTCTGATTTGCATTTCCCTGAAGGTGCAAATGTTTTCTGATGCATCTATTGGTCATTTTATTTTTTCAGTTCTTTTCTGCTTAAATATACCTGAAGTATAAAAAAAAACATGTCTTTTAGAGCAGTGATTCCTAAAAATAATAATATTAAGCGTTAAATAAGAAATAATCCATTATCTTGGATGTTAAGACTCGTAATATTAATAAGGTAGTGTATAAATATGAAACACAGTTATAATCACTTATTTTATGTTTGAATAACCTTTGTATTTAAAAAATTCAATTTATGAAAAAAAAGAAGATTATTATTTATGATGCTACTTTCACATTTCTGGTGGTCTACAAAATTTGTATTTACCAACAACCACCTTCGTGTACTTTTATAAAATTGATTTATATGTTACTAATATAAATAATGGCACAAATTAATCTAATTAATCATATGAAAAACATCTCAAACACAGTTATGTGTAATATCAATAGATCAGTAATTAAAGCCCAAGTTTGGAGTGTCCTGTGTATCAGGTGACCTTGTCTAGAGAAACAAAAGCAATAGAATATGTATGAAATGGAGTTTACTAGGCACTCTTAGAGCAGCAGAGGCAGAAGAATCCTCGATGGACTTCTTCACATTGGCGACAGGTTGGACCCATTATGTGTCCAACCAAAATGCTGGACACTGCAGAAGGATCAAGGATACTGCCTTAGTCAAACATCTCAGCCTGGGCACTCACTGTACTGTTGCTCTGAAAGGAAAGAGTGTAGCCCTTCTAAAACTGCACACATCCTTCTTGCTGCTTTCCTTCCATCTAGGGTATGAGCTTATTGTTTGTGAAACCCACAGCAAGGGTAGATTTCCCTCCTCAGTGCACTGGCCTATGTGTAAGTCATGAACAGGTTTGACCAGAACTAATCAGCTAGGTGCTCTCATTAAAGTGAAGTTTAGATTTCTGTACTAACAGTCACAGAGAACTGGGTAAGCTTCTAAATCTCTATTATGAAAATGTATTGCAAAAAAGTAAAGTTTTTGAAACCATAGAGGTATGAAATATGTTAGTAATAAGAAGCTTGATGATGATATAGATGAAAACTTCCTTTTGTATTTTAGCTTGCTTTCAGAGCATTGGATACCTTCAGTGTGATGAATGGGTAGAAATTTAAGAAGAAAAATCTGAACTTATTCTCGGATATTAAACATAAAAACAAATATATACAGAACTAACTTTTAGGCATCATCATACAAGAGTAGAATTAATGTCACAGTTTTTAACTTATACCTTGCAACACAAAATTTATTTTGAGGTTTGCTTTTATTATAGACATTGAAAAGTTTGAACGTGAATTTGCATATATCTGATTTGTTATGAAAATGATGTTATTGTTTCAAATTTCTTCTTTCTTATCTTGGTATGGGAAGTACTGGGATAGTTCAAAATTTCATCTCATAGTAGACATTTATTATAATTTTTATGTCTTGAACTTGAGAATTATGCTTGCTTTTCTAAATAAAAAACATGTTGTACATCTCTGTACAGTTTAAGGTTTTTTTTAACAAATCTTTCAAGGATTAAACTTTGTAAGGGACCTGGACCTATTCAGGACATGGTAGTTTACATTCTCTTGAGCCATAGTTTGAAACATTGGATTTTATCTATAGCTAAAAATACTTTTAAAAAGTTACATAAAAAGATCACATTTTTTCACACAGTCCATTCATGTCAGCCCTGGCTGCCTCTCTCCTGGCCTGCTAATGTCTGATGTTCTAATGAACTTGTGAAGCATGTTCTCAGACTTCATTGCTTCAAAAAAACAACACCCACTACTGCAGTCAGATTTTGAACTCAATTAGCCTAATGTCACACCTGTGGAATGTGTTCAAGCTGCCCTTGCTGGTTTTGGAAAATAATAAAACAATAAAGAAAAGATATTTAGCCTTTTAGAACTCATAATTAAAACATACTTTCACCAAGACATATAGACCTCTGAAGATAAAATTGGGTAACAAAACTACTTTATCCTACCTACAAAACTATCCTTTGCTCTGTGTACTAAAATAATTTGAATATAAATGGAGACTGTCAAGTTATAGTGTAAAATAGTTTAGAACTAAAATGTTGATCACATTCTCATATTCATAAATTTTAAATTGTAAACAATACAAAATTAATTCAATACTTTGTTTAAAAAATCCTTATTAATTTGTGAGCTTTTCCTCTTATATTTTCAGGTTTTATGTAGTGAAGTATATGCCAGGTTTACTGGAAATTTAGAAGAGAATAAGAAGATATATGAATGTTCATATATTTATGTTGTATGATAAACACTCACATAAATTAATTAATCTTACAAATGACTATATGTAGAATCCTAAGAATTACTTTACTAGTATTTTCCCCTAATAACTTGCAACAAATTAAATTCATTTTTGTTTCTTCTACTAAATTACTAACAAAAGTCTTTTTCTTCAGTTTAAAAATATTGTGTTTTATCTATTCATTTAATTAAACAAAGCATTAAATGACTTTGGCATGCTAAGTAGGACAATTAAAACTCTTACAGTTGTAAGAACATTTGTTGCTTACCTCAATTCAATTGATTGAATTTACTTATGCTACAAAAGGAACATACTATTAAGTACAAAATAGTTTATTTTTGCATGGAAACGGTTAGAAAAATGCAATGCAACAAAGAAACATTTAATTTATTGTAAAAGAAAAACAGAAATCATTTTTACTAACAATTACTGCAATTTTCTTTGTGATGTTGAAGAGATCTTTTTGAAGTAACTTTTTTTTAACAGGATACATACTTATCTGTGTTGAGGTTAGGAAGTGCACTGGAGTGTTATACAGAGAAAATTTATTAGCATTTTAGTTGGGGAAATGTGCTCTATATTCCCGTGAAATGCAGCTGTAAAATTCTAAAAGCCAACCGAGCTAGAGGAATATCTTCCCATTACCCATGTCAAACAAGTTATAGGCATGTTCAATTGCTATTTGAATAATTTATAACTGGCTATTGTCATGATGTAATGCACCCTAAGCAATTACAGTCAACTTTTTCATTAGGTTTTCAGACTTAATTTCAGAAAATGAATTCATAGTTAGAGCTCCAAGCACCTGGTCTATGACTAAACTTTACATCAGCACAAACAACTGGGCTATTTGATGAGAGGAACATGCTTCGAGATTCAGTCTGTGTTTTGTGACTGGGAGTGCTAATTGCTTGGAGTGGTTGATTTCACACTCTGACTACACTTCTATGTATATGAGCTTTGTTTTTAACTACACACAACTTGCTCTATGTTGAATATGTTTTCAGGGTTGTTTCAGTAACTTGGAGTCACTTTAGTATTTTCCCCTAATAACACACAACAAATTAAATTGTTTAATTTCAAAAGAAAAATTTTCCAAAGTTATTTCAAAATCTAACACACAAATTTACAGATTATAATACACTGACATACAATTCCATGGACAGTAGAAGACTAGGGTGAGGGGCAGCCTGCCTCACTAGCTAAGGAGCACTGCTGAGGGCACCTGGGGTCCTGGTGACAGGCCGTTCTCCACAAGTAGCACAGCTATGGGATCCCAGCAGCAGTCACTCTGGGTTTCACGCCAGTGACAGACATCTCTGCACTGAAGCAGTGCAGGACACCCTGAGGTGGGAAGCATGTGCCTAGAACATGCTGCTTTTAGAACAATGATTCCTAAAAACAATTATATTAAAAGTTAAAGAAGAAACAATCACTATCTTGGTTGTCAAGACTCCTGATACTAAAAGCCGGGCGTGGTGGCGCATGCCTGTAACCCCAGCACTCAGGAGGCTGAGGCAGGAGGATTGTTGTGAGTTCAAGACCAGCCTGAGCTACAAAGTGAGCTTAAGGCCAGCCTGAACTGCATAATGAGACCCTGTCTCAAAAAAAAAAAAAAAAAAAAAAAAAAAAAAGACTCATGATACTAACAAGGTATTGTGTAAATGTGAACCAAAGTGACAGACACATTTTATGTTTGAACAACTTTTGTATTGTTAACAAAATTTTTCAATTTATGATAAAGTGAAAGCTTTTCTTTTGTGTATTTTAGTACAGGGTCCAAAGGGTAGATCACTGCATAGATCAGACTCATAGTGATCCCCGTTTACAGCTTCACAAGTGCTGGAATTTGGGGATGGGGAGATGGCTCAATAGAATAAGCACTACCCTGGAAAGTGCAAGGGCCCGAATTCAATCCCCAGTTCTGCAAAAAATAAATAAATAAATAAAATAAAGTGTTGGAATTATAGGCACATTCCACCATGCCCATTTCAATTGCCATGTCAGAGCAAGCTGGCAGCAGGGCTGGCCCTGCAGGCCTAGGGATTGAACTCCTGGCCTAAGCAGGGGATTTAACCCACTGAGCTATTTGGGTGGCCTTTGAAAACATTATTTATGGTGCTACTCATACATTTCTGGTGATCATGATGTTTTCAAAGTTTTTATTTACCAACAATAACCTTCACATAGTTTTAAAAACTGATTTATATGTTACTAATATAGATACTGGCACCAAATTCTAATTAATCTTATGAAAAAAGTCTTGAACACAATTACTACAGGGCTACACTATTTGTACAATTTGTCTTTGTCTCATAATGTTAACATTCTCAGCACATTCTGCAGATACATTTGAGATCTACATGTGAGAAAAAGGAAAAATGACGTAGGGCAGTCAAGACCATGAATGCACCTGTACACTAAGACTCCATGATAAATCAATCAATCAATCAATCAATGAATCAATTAGTTAAAACCACCAAAGGGAATAAGGATAAAAATATTGTGAAGAAAACTTCATTTGAGCACTTGAAACTATAGTTAAATATGACCGCTAGAAAGTTTCCTACACAGAGATTAAAGAATGAACAAAATTTTAGATGAAAAAGTTCTTCCTTCTCCAAATATTTCCTTCCCCTGTTCCTCCTTTCCTCCCCCTTTGCCTTTCTTCCTTCCTCTCTTCCTTCCTGCCTGCCACCTCCTTCCCTTATTTTCTCCCTCCCTGCCTCTTCTTTCTTTCTTTCTTTCTTTCTTTCTTTCTT